>PVLC010009463.1:0-38028 GCA_004027655.1 Graphiurus murinus
AGGAGGAGGAGGAGGAGAAGGAGAAGGAGGGGAAGGGAGACATGGGCATAAGGAGGCCTTTTCTGGCTCCACCACGTTGTATGGCCCCAGGCAAACCACAGTCCCTCTCTGGCCCCAAAGGCTGAGCTAAGTGAGGGCTGAGGGCTGCAACCTTTCCAAATGCCCAAGCTATAGGCTTCCCCGTGCCTGTCCCCAAAGTGCCCTGCCATTGGTGATGCCACACCTCTGACTGAAGACAAGAGGGCATGGGAGGTGACCAGGGAGAAGGGCATGGTGGAAGGAAGGAGAGGGCTTCAATATGACCACCTTGGCAGGTCCTCCAACAGACCTGGGGAACATAGCTCCCCTCCACCACTACACCATACCCCCAGGAGCCCCAAAGGGTCATTTCTCCACAGTTATCTCCCCTCCTCCCACAGTTTTGGCCAGGTCTACATCGTTTCCTCATCGCATGGACACCAGCCCAGAGGCACCTGGGCCATAAAACATGGTTGCCCCAGATAGATATAACCCAGGCTCATGTTATGCCCAAAAAGTCCAGTCTGCCCCACACTCATGAGAAAATTTCTAAAGTGTCTTCACTTAGAACTGAGTATACCATCAAAGATTGAGTTTTCAACTTTTTTTTTCTTTTAAGTAATGCTGTACTATTCTGTGTGTTGAGGGGTTGGGGGGGCAGAATGAACTAGGGATTGAACCCAGGGAGCATTCCACTTCTGAGCTACATTCCCAGCCCTATTTCAATTTTTATATTAAAAACAGGGTCTCACTAAGTTGCTGAGGTGGCCTCAAACCTGGGATTCTCCTGTCTCAGCCTCTCAAGTACTGGGGTTATAGGTGTTTACCACTGCACCCAACTTTGTACTATTCTTTCACTGATGAGTATCACTGAGCTAAAGGTAAACCTGGGAAAGCCAAACCAGAAGTGCTTTCCTCAAAGCTTCCCAGATTAAAGAATAAGGTGGATTTTTAAATTGCAGTCTATGTTAAAATGGCTCAAATTTCTTATTGCACTGTGCTCACAGAGACATAGGGCCACAAAGTCACCAAGGATATTGCTGTTAAAGGCTAGCTGTCCTCCAGCAAAATGATGTGTCGAACCTTTTAAAAATGGCCTTACATATAGGATCTGATGCCCTCAGGCTAGTGTGCTCCTAGCTGAAAAGATTTAGGGCAAACGTTACTGGGAAGAAGGTTATCTTTGCACATTACAGATCACTAAAGTGATCTTTTTAGAACAGCTTTGGCTGGAACTATGTAAGCCTGTCTTCTGTTTTTAAACATATGAAGTTATTATAAGGCATTATAAGTTATTACATAAACACTCTAAAAAATCAGAGGATCCCAACAATGAGTGCAACCCAAGTTCTCCCTAAACACAAAAGTCAGGTAGAACATGCGACTAATTGTAGACAACCTATTCAGACCACCTGGATTCTGGGCATTGCCAAGTTCTAAAATTGTAATGAAAAAATTTTAAAGTCCAAAATCTATCTGCCAGTAAGCAGATTGTGCCATTTCAAAACGGAAAATGTGCTTGCATAAGCGAGTCACCGGGGCTAACCTTTCTGGATTGAGAGTCTGGCCTTCAGTTTAGAACGTGGCCATGCCAGGGTCAGAAATGTGACAAAACTGCGCTTTCATGGAGGTTAGCCAAGGTTCACAGGGTCATGACTGGGCCATTTTATCAGTCATGTCAGGCTCACACCCTATTGCCTGCATAGATAAAAACTTTATCTGTCAGTTTGCCAAATCTGCTCCCCCTGCCTCATTTTGAATAAAGAAAACCTGGGCTCAGCTTATCTGAACCAGGGACTCGCCTTTCCCAGCAGTGTTTTCAAATGCAACTTCTAAGTAAAGGTGACATGCCAGTGATTTTTTTTTTTTTTTTGACTCATTTTAGTCAAGCTGGCCATAATTGGAGTGACTGGCTTTGCCTTATCTACAAGGTTAACTTCAGAGAACAGTTCTGACTCTATCTGACTATATGGATTTACTATGTTTATTAAATGTTTATATGCTAAAGGTGTTATAAGAGAATGATAGTTGTCAACATGTTGCCTTTTCAGAATCACTTTTCTCCAGAGTGAAGCAAATAATAACCCTAAAATTGCTCTGGGTTCATCCCCAGCACCACACACACACACACACACACACACACACACACACACACACAAAATTGAAACAATAAACCAAAACTATCTTTGGGCAGTAGAGTGCTTACCTAGCATGCATTAGGCCATGGGTTCTATCCCCAACAAGCCCAGAAAAAAATATATATTAATTAAATGAACCTTCACAGATTTTCCAAATAGAGAATCTAAATTATTTGCAAAGATATGTTTGGACTAATACACACACCTAATATATGTTTTCTAATAACTGTTGAGAGAAAAAAAAAAACAGCTAAAGGTTTCTTCTTTATAGAAATAGATATCACAGATAACAAATAAGCCTAAGTAAACATTTAGAAATCTAGTCAAATACACTAAGTTCAAACAGTAAACCAGTGGATTTTTCTATTTCCTTAAATGCAAGAAAAGCACTTTCAAATTTCACTTTATTTGGAAAGTATACAAATTCATCATTTTAATATTTAATGACCATGGTACTATAGTAGGACACATAAATATTATATCATTTAGAAATTAAATATAATAAAGTCCACATGACAGCATATAAAAACTCGTATGCACACTTCAAATAAGTCCAAGGTTTGAGCATTCTTGCCCATCAGATTTCTCCCTGAAAATGGGTGAATTTCGCAGGGAGATTGTCCACAGGATACACAGTGGGACTGGTTTTCATTGTTGGAGGTCCATTCAGAAGTCGCCAGTCACAATGCCTGGCCAGCTCCACTGTAAATATTTTGAGAAGGATTTTCGCGAATTCTTTGCCTACACAGCTCCTAAGGCCTCCTCCAAAGGGAATGAAGCTGAACCTGGATGCATCCTCTGGCTGAGACAGCATAAACCGGTCAGGATTAAATTCTTCCTTGTTCTTGAAGCTGTCTGCCACATCGTGAGTATCGCAGATACTGTAGATAACATTCCAGCCCTTGGGAATCTGGTATCCCTGCAAAAGATTATGAAGTCCTAAGGGCTGACAAACTGGGACTTAACATCCAACAACAAAAAGCCATCACCAATCTTGGGGTGTTATGAGTTAAAAGAGAGGGGAGGAGAGAGGGAGAGAGATCGATTCTGGTTACTGAAATCTATGTCCAGGCCAGGCAGGACAATGCTATCAAA
The DNA here is from genome assembly GCA_004027655.1 of Graphiurus murinus. Classification (NCBI taxonomy): domain Eukaryota; kingdom Metazoa; phylum Chordata; class Mammalia; order Rodentia; family Gliridae; genus Graphiurus; species Graphiurus murinus. Next base: position 3,252 of record PVLC010009463.1, read on the forward strand.
AGCATATAAGCCAATGCTCAGGGTGGATTTCAAACTACAACAAAAGAGGCAGGGGGAGGCGGATGGCGCGTGGAGAACTCAACTTACATTTAATTCGAAAGTCTTCAGAGCAACCCGAAACCCTCCTGGAACTGGGGGGTTCAGTCTGAGGGTCTCCTTAATAACACACCCAGTGTATTTAAGTTGTTCCAACATTTCCATGTCCAGCTTGTTGTCTTGACTGCTCTTGCAAAGTAAGCCCTATCAAAACAGTCATACAGAGGTGAACGGCTATGCTGCGCTCCAATAAAATCAGCCCAGCAGACGTAAACAGGACTTAAGTGGTGACTGAACCCGAGGGGGGGGCTGATAGAAAAGCACAGGGGGAAACAGCAGCTAGTGACCATGTGCCCCCCCTCCTTCAGCTCAAATCCACTGTCTCTTTACAATTCCAAGAGAATGCTGCTCACCGTGAACAAGGGCCAAGCTTCCCCACCCCCACTGACCACCTCTGCCCACCCCATCAGCTATTTGCAATCTACTGAAATAGAGCACTATTGGTGCTCTTGAAAACCCCAATCCAAGAAAGTAGAACTTACATGGAAAGCTCCACCCTTTTGCAAAAGGTGAAGGGGCAGGAATATAAGGTCAAACCCTGCCTTGGTGGGATCCTGGCTCAAGATTCCATACTTTTTAATTCATAAAGCTGATTCGGCACCAGCACCACCACCACCATCACTAGCCACCCTGAGCCCTGCACTTTCAACAGACTCAGGAAAGGCAACTTATTGGTAGTTGGTTAGAGTTGCAGCTGAATTTCCTAAGTTAACAGGGAACTCCCTGAATCACCCTACCTTACTCTTCAGCTCCTCCCGAACCTTCTGGAGAACATGTGGGTAGAGTCCCAGGTACGTGATCAGAGACGTGGCTGCACTGGCCGTGGTTTCGTGTCCTCCAAAGAGGAGCTCCGTTGAAGATTGCTTTAGTGCCTGCGAGTGTAAGCACGAGTCAGCGTGCAGTTTTACAGTGTTTTCCAGAACCGAACTGAGGTTTCTGGAGGGAAGACTAAAAGCGCTACAAGTTTTACTGATAGAAACTCAAGGAGCACAATATCTGTAAAACGCAAAGTTCCTTGAGTTCGGTTAGAGCAGGAAGGCGACCTCCTGAGTTAAAGACTTGGTTTTATTAAAATCGCCCAAGGTTCTTTATTAACATTTTGTAAACTCCAGACTTCCCCTTTGAAATTTGGTTAGACGAGGGGCTGCTCCCAGTTCCGCGCCAACCTCTTTCTCGGCTCTCCTGACCCGATGTCAACCTCCGGGATCTCAGAGCCGGAGTCTGGGCAGGGTGCCCACTCCAAGACGCTGCGCCCCAGGCCGCGCTTTGGGGGCGGGGGTAGCCAAGAACCGCGCTTGGAAACTCCTCCACTTCTTTTGAAACTGCCACTCACCTGCATGTCCAGCCGCTCTCCCTTCTCCCATGAGTGCTCGATCAGCAGCTGCAGCGCGTCTTTGCGGCCCCCGCCTACCTCTGCGGCCCGCAGCCGGCAGATCTTGGCGCGAATGTTCTCCTCGATGCGTGCGTGAATGAGGTTCCGCGCCTTCACACCCTGCGCGCAGAGAGAGCGCGGTGGTGAGCCGACGCCCGGCCCACGCACCGCCAGCTCCGCACCCCGCACAGCGCCCTTACCCGGTACAGCCCACTGAAGGGCACGTCGATGGGCAGCGAGAAGAGATTTCGGGTCATCTCCTCGAAGGCTTCCACTAGCTGCTGCTCCGCCTCCCCGCCGCCCGCCCGCTGCTCGCAGCCCAGCAGGATGCGCATGGCGATGCGGAACATGAGGCGCTTCACCTCGGGGTACACCAGAAGGCCGCGCTCGCCGCAGCTCAGCCACCGCTCCAGGCAATTGTCCACTTCCTCCACGATTACCGGCACGTAGCACTGGAGTGCCTCGCGGCTAAAGGCCTGCATAATCACCTGAGCCCCGGAGAGCAGAGCGGAGGACGTTAAAATCCTCCATCCCCCCTCGCGCCTTCCTGGATCTCCTCCCATACAGCCCCGGCGCCTCCAGATCCAGCTAGAGGAGAGCTCCGAAAAGGTCCCCGGCGCCCACCGCGCACTGCTAGCGCTCGTGCCCAAATCCCTCCAACGAAGGCGGTCCCCCTCCCTCCTCAGGCACCGCCACCCCGCCCTCACCTTCTTGCGCTGCTTGTGCGAGGAATCATGCAGGTTGGAGAGGCAGCCGGAGCCCAGGATGGTGCGCACCGACGCGGGCCAGTGGACCGACACCAGCCGGTGCTCTCCCAGCAAGATGCGCCGCACGTTGTCCGCGCCCATCACCCGCACAGTGGGCCGCCCGAACAGATGTGTCTTGTAGATGAAGCCGTATTTCCTGCGCTTCACCTGCAGGAACTTCCTCCGCTGTGGGAGGAAGGTGGAGAGAGACCCGCATGAGGGGGCTCTGGGGAGCGTCGCGCCTCGGGCCAGCCCGGCTCCTGGCTGCAGTCGCCTCCTTCGTCCGGAAGCCTACCCAGGTTTCAGCCGAGGCCCAGAGCTGAGCGAGGCTCCGGGGAAGCGTCCTGTCCCGCCCCAAGCTCCCTTACCTGCAGCACCATCTGCAATGTCTCCCCAAAGAATGGGAAACCCATAGTCCCGGGGGGCAAGGGAAGAGCGCAGCTGCGGTCGCGGCTGCTCACGCAGTACAAGTCCCAGAGCTTGATTGCCGCCAAGAAGAGCAGCAGCGGTAGCACAAAGGTGCAGAGCGCACTGGCCAGCAGCGCGGGGAGCCCCATGGCACGCTGCGGTCTCCCGCGCCACCTGCCGCCGCTGCCAGCGCTCCAAGCCCCGCCGCGCGCCCGCTTTATAGGCGGCACAGGTTGCTGCCCACGTTACCTTGGTCAATTAGTTCACTCAAAGTTCATCTTTAATTGCGGATTGGGCCCCTGGCTCCTCCCCCCGCGAGGCGCTGCCCAAAATCTTTAACCGTTTGTTCCGCGCGGAGGCAGAGGCCACACGGTGGCGGCTTCCCTCCGAGTGCGCTTCCTGGGGTGCGGGGCTAGAGCACCGCCAGCCCCTTCCAAGGTGTGCAGAGCTCCCAGGCGGTAGGGAGCCCGGCGCGGGTGGGGAGAGGGCCCGGGCTCCGAGGAGCGAGAATCCAGAACCCTGAGCTTCCCGGCGGTCTCTTTGGAATCCCTCCCGCCGGGTCAGACGCGCTGCCCCAGCCCAAAGCTGTCCTCCCTGGCTTTCCGTTTGCTGGCGCCGCGTGGGCTGCTTTCCACCTGCCCGGGAAGTAAGGGGAAGTGCGTTCCAGAATCCTCCTTCGGTGGACTCGGCCCGCAGGTGGGGTAACTGACGTCCAAAACGCGGAGCAAAACGCAGACTTCTTGAGAGAAGAGCCTCCAGCTGGAGCCTCGGGGAATCCAGCATGACCCATTATCGTGGATCTTAACTCTAGCTCCCGCAGGGGAGCCAGCACTCATGACATCTTGTAAGGTCCTACTTTAGGGTACGAGTAAGCCTGCAGGTTCCGCAGGGCTTGGGTGCAACCCTGCAGGAGCTAGATTCCCTATGCGGACGCCCCAGAGGCAGGCGCAGGGGCGATTCATTCGCCCGACCCTGTGATCTGGCTAAGCTCACCCGACCCGGTCGCCTGGGGTTTGCAGCCAGGCAGGAGGAAGGGGGTCCTGGAAGGGAAAGGGGAGGAGACTGAGGAAGGAGAGCCCAGGGGTCCTGGCTCGAGTCCTGGCCCCATCTCTACTTGCCTGACATGGGCACATCATCACACATCCTTGTGCCTGGTTCCCCCTCCTAAGGATGGAGGCGAATGTTTCTGTCTACACCTTAGGGCAATTGTGAGTCCCCAAACTGAACCTCTGCTGACAAAAGTTCTATCCAGCTCCAGGCTGGGCTGTGTGGCCAGGATGGCCAGGGCCGGGGGGGGGGGGGGGGGGGGGGGGGCAGAACTTTCCTCCCCTCTCTCAGCTCCCCTACACTGTAAAGCCACGGGCCTTACCCAAAGGGCGGCTTTACCCTAAATCAGGCCTCTGCCGGCCGCAGCTGGGAGAGTTGTGGGAATCTGTCCTGGGGAGTGAGTCCCCTGGACTTTGCCCATCCGCACTCAGCGCTGGTCAGCCATCACCGGAGCTGCGGCCCTGCCCGGCGCGCGCGTGCGCTCCCCGCGTCCCACCTGGCGGGCCGCGCGCTGGCGGAGTTTAGGCTCGGAAGGAACCCGCCGCGCCGAAAACGAAACAGAATGACTTTTGTTGTTGTTTAGAAATGAACACTGGCTCTCGCAGAAGCACGCCTTGGAGAGCGTCCCTTAGAGAAGGAAACCTCTGTGCTTCTGGGAGCTGTGAAATACCTGGCCCTCCCTCAGCGGTCCCCAAACTCGGAGAGGCCGGGAAATATCTGCGGAGGTCATAGGGACCCTCACAGCCCCAGCAACACTGCAAGCTGGGGTCGCCACGGGGCGTGTTTCGGGGAGACGGTGTGTCCGAAGATCTGGGAAGGCGGTCTCTCCCATTGTCATTTCTTCTAACAACTTGGTGACTCTAAGCAGCCAACTTCGGTGCACTGGCAGGAACCCGGGAGTATGGCTCCCGAAGTAATTCTCAGAAACCCGGGACCCTCCCCTTTCTGTAGAGCGCCTCCGGCCGGTGTGCAAAGCTGACGAGCTGGGGGCGTGACCTGGGGCCCATTCCCAATCCTCCTGCCTGACCCGCCTGTGACCCTCGCAGGCCGGACCGTGACACCCGAGTGAACTCTGCGGGGCCACCTCGCCAAGTTCAGCGCACGCCGGGTCACAAGACTAGCGAGGCAGGCGTGCTTGATAATTGCTACAGGGAAACAGGAAAAAAAAAAAAAAAACACCTTTTTTTTTGTTTTGTTTTTAAGCTTTCTGCCCATCGAGACCCGTGGGGACGTCGGGCAGGAAAAAAAAAATGTAAGCGTGAAAAATCATTAAATAACATCTTGAAGAGAGGATAGGGTCAATAAATTACCTGCCCAATATGAACTTTGATCTAGGCACCTTACCAAGCTTTGGGGTGGGGTGGGGTTGGTTCCCTAGAAAACATAGTATTTCCAAAATATTTCCCAAACAGCCTTCCCATAGGGAAGAGGTGAGACGTGAGGAATCTGTTTTTGTTAGTTTTTGTTTTGTTTGCTGGAGGGGAGGGATGAAGACCCAGATGTAGATCAAGTCAGAGGAACCTGGGCAGCAGAAGCACCCCTCACCCTTCTCCCTTCAGCCCTTTCTTCCTGGGTTGCTACCTGCAGTTCCTTCTGCTTGGGGCACCCCTTCCCCAGGCCACCACTGACCTGATTCCTCCCAAAGTCGAATGTCACCCCTCACAGAAGTTTTTCCCGCCCACTCAGCTGAATTTAGCCCTGGGCACTGTGCACTGCAGGCCTGTCTTATTTTCTTTACAGTGTTCTTCACCACCGGACAGATTTTTTGCTCTTTCTGTTTGCTATTGTCTGCCTCCTTTCATGAGCATATCAGGTCCAGGAGGACAAGATACACATCTATTCCTTCCCCAGAGAACTTGGAGATACTAAAACAGGAGCCTGCACATTCCTTAAAATTCCTAACACATTGCCACAGTGGGAAATTACAGTAAAAATGAAGTCACCCCTAGGTGCTTATAGTTAGTTCAAACCTGAGAGCAGGTAAACTAAGTCTCTGGGAACAGCTACATTGTCCTGGTTTCTAAGAGGCCCCTCCCAGTATTTCTCTTCTCACCCCAAATCCTAATCAACCCCCCTGGCAGGGTCCTTTGGGCTCCTCACCCAGACCATGCTTTTCAGACCTGGACATCCTCAGTGCTTCTAACAGCACCCTAGGGGCAGACCTGCATCCTGCCACCTCTGCTGCCCTGGCGCCTGCTGAGCCCAGGCCTGGCGCCGGACCTGTGAGCAGCCATGGGTGATGAATTGCCCTCTATGGGGGTTATGGCCCTGTCAGCCTGCTGGCTTGGAAGGGCCCGCTGGGCTCTTGAGCTACCAACCCTGCACGTGCCTGCGGAGTCCCCTTTCCTTCTGGCCCCAGGATCCACCTTAAGCATAAGGTCAGGAGGGCACTGGCTTCCTTCTGGTTCACTAAGGGGTCAGCTCAGGCCTGGGCTGCAACTCCCCTTGCTCACCAGTCATGTCCAGCTGCCCAGGCCTGTGGGAAGATGGGTAGCAGGTGGAAGTGGATTGTTGGAAATGATGGCACAAAGACTCTTGACTTTGATTCAAACAGTGGTGGGGACCCCTGGGTTAGAAAAGTCAGCTTGTCCTTAAGCCAGGCTAGAGATGACTTTGAAAAGGCAGAAGGGCTGAGTCCTGCGTGGTGGCACAGGTCCAGGGGGCTAAGTGATGGAGTGGAAGAAGACACAGGCAGGAAGTCCAGGAGCCCACTGCTGGCTTCTTGGGCGAGTCACAGGTCTCTGCTCCTCAGTTTATCCTCTGTAACAGAGAGGCTGTTGAAGCAATAAACCTGGAAGTTACTGCAGCTAGCTACCAGGAGGTAATTGCATGCCCTGATTTCAGGACTACAATCAGGAGGGAAGTACAGGGAGGGAGCTTGGGACCCAGGGCTACACTTTTTTTGGGGGGGGGTGGGGGTGCTGGAGATGGAACCCAGGGGGCATTCTACCTTCCAGCTACACCTCCAGTACTGTTTATTTAGAAACAGGGTCTCACTAAGTTGTGAAGGGCCTCACTAAATTGCTAAAGTTGGCCTTAAATCTATGATCCTCCCATTTCAGCCTCCCAAGTACTGGGATTACCAGTGTGTGCTACCATTCCAGGCTTGCCCCACCTTTGACCCCCCTCTGGGTATATGCAGGGGTGCATCCTTCAGGTACATCCTTAGTGGTCCTCCCCACCCTCCTGTACCATACCACCAGGGAGACACTGCCTAGCTAAGTCCTTGCCTTCTTGTTCAACTGCTGGCAAGAAATTTTATTTCTTGGCCTTCCTGTTTTGGGTATAAATATCCCAACTTCTGATTGTATCTCAGCCTCCCAAGAAAGGCTTATGTCTCAAACTCCCAGGAGTTCTGAGAGACAGCCCAATGTGCCTATTCTCCCCTGTATAAATGGAAAGATTAAATACGTTCTTAAAGTAGGAAAGTTTTCTTTTATGAAGTCTCCAGCGGAATCCGGTGATATTGAGCCCTTTAGAGCCCTGGAAGCGTCTATGGGTCTGAGTTTACCGACCAGATGGGCCGAGTGGCCAACCCTTGGGCGCCCTCTTGGTGTGTCTTAAGGCCCAAACTCAGGCGAGGGACTCCTGCCTGGTGTCTTCGGCTTCTTTGCAAAGGTGGGGCCAGGTCTCTAGCAGGTACCTGGGTGCATTCTCCCCTTCCGTGGGCCCGCTATCCAGGCACCTTCCCGGGATTGCCGGCGGGAAGATGAAGCAAGCCGGGTAGCAACTTTCGGAGATCAGTTCCCTCCATCCCTGCTTTGAGGTTTGGGGAAGGCTTAAGAGACCTGGTCCACGACCTTTCCTTCCTCAGGGTGTGGAGTGCAGGAACCACCTGCCCACTGGCTGGGGCGCTTGGGTATAGTGGCTGAGGCGCCTGGGCACGGTGGCTGTGGCTTGCGCATTCTTTCAGTGAACACTGTTGAACGAGTGACCTGGTGAATGCGCGCACGGGAATGCACTGGGGCGCCGCAGCCACCGGGCAAGCCAAGTCTTGAGGTGCAGGTCAGAGGCGTAGCCCATTCCCCGTGGCCGGAGGCGCCAGAGGGTGGAAAAAGAGCCGTAGCCCGTCCACTGGGTGCACAATGGGCACGGTCTGCATGGCTGGGAAGGCGGACGTGGCCAGCTCCCAGCGCGCGGTGCGCACCAGCTCCACAGCTAGCAGTTGGAGCACAGCCTGCGCCAGTTCCTGGCCAAGGCAGCTGCGCGCACCGCCACCGAACGGGATGTAATGGAAGCGGCCGGAGGTGCCCGGTGCATCTTCACGCGCTGTGCCAAAGCGCTCTGGGTCGAAGCCCTCAGGCGGGCTCCGGTACACGGTGGCCGTCTCGTGCGTGTCCCGGATGCTATACATCACGCTCCAGCCTTTGGGAATCTGGTAGCCCTGCGAGGAGGTGAGAGGACTGGCCTGACCACAAGGCACCCAGGAAACCTGGCCCGAACCGACCCTCCACCCGGCGCGCCCCAAAGAGGTTTGCAAAACCCGGCAGGAACGCGATGAACACGGAGGCTGAGCACCTCTGGCCTTCACTGGTGAGCCACAGGAGCTCGGGTTGTACAATCTCTCTGCGTCTCAGTTTCTTATTGAGAAAACGACAACAGAAATGCCGATTTTGTCATGAGAATTCGAAAAGGGGACAGGCACATATTAGCATTTAGTGAGTGGGATCTATTATTTGTATTCCCTTTGTTTTGTCTTTCTCTTTTCTTCTGGTCAGGAGACCTATATTCTGGTCCTGCACCTACCAGCTGCCTGACCCCACAATGAAAATGACTCAGACCCTCTCTCTTCTAGGTGAATTCATTTGTAAAGCTCTTTTTTGCATCTAACTAAAAACTCTTCGGCTGAACAATAATGTTCAGATCTGGTGGCCACACTTTAAAAAATGCACATGAGCCTGGAGTGTAGTAGGCAATCCCAGTACTTGGGAGGCTGGGACAGGAGGATGGCAGGATTGAGGCCAGCCTCAGCAACTCATGAGGCCCTCTACAACTTACTGAGACCCTGTTACAAAATCTAAAAATAGAGCAGGGCTGGGGGTATAGCTCAGAGGTAGAACACCTCTGGGTTCAATCCCTAGCAACACACACACACACACACACACACACACACACACACACACACACACCCTTCACAAAGATACACATAAGAAACCGGGGATTCTATAACATAAGGCAAGGCAGCTTTCACACTGCCTGTGTCCACCCCCAGGTTTTCAATCATCCTGTCTTTTATGTGGACTGGGGTTAAACCCAGAGTCGTTATATCTGAGATACACCCTTAGACAGACCTTTAAAAATGTTTTTAAATTTTGAGAGAGAGCCTCCTTAAATTGTTGAGGCTGGCCTCAAACTTTTGATTCTTTGGTCTCAGCCTCCCAAATACTGGGATTACAGGCATGCCCCCCTCCCCCCAATCCAGGCCCAGCTTTAACCATCCTGTCTTTTTGTGTGTGGGGGTGGGGAAGTACTGGGGATTGAACCCAGGAACATTCTACATCTGAACACCCCCAGCACTATTTTATTTTTATTTTGGAACAGGGTCTCACTAGGTTGATGAGAGTCTCACTACTTGCTGAGGCTGTCCTTGAACTTGCAATCCTCCTGTTTCAGCCTCCCAAGTACTGGGATTACAAGTGTGTACCACCACACCTAGCTACCATCCTGCTTTTTGATGTATGGTCTAACCCCTTGACTATCCTGCTGCCCTCAATTCAAGAGACTATGGTTAGCCAGGGCGTGGTGGCGCACGCTTGTAATCCCAGTACTTGGGAGGCTGAGACAGGAGGATCCAGGTTCGTGCCCAGCCTCAGCTACCTAGTGAGGCACTCGGCAATTTTAGTGAGACCCAGTTTCAAAATAAAGAATAAAAAATAGGACTTGGGATGTAGCTTGGAGGTAGAATGCCCCTGAGTTCAATCCCCAGTACTGGGGGGGGGAAAAAAAAAGAGAGAGAGAGACACTATGGTTTTCTGAAGCCTTTTTGATGCCTCCTCCGGGTAGAGGGAACTTACTACTCACCAGGGGATAGGACATCTTGGAACCACACTCAAGGAGCGCTCTCTCCTCTCTAGTCTTTAGTTTTCCCAGCCTTACACTGGAGGATGGCGAAGACCCTCCCTGGTCCTCTGCTCTATCCTGTCCCTCCATTTCCCTAAGGTCTCCTAGGGCATACCAACACCTGCAGAGCAAAGTGTGATTTCCAAGGTTCAGGACCCAAGACACCTTTAAACACCCACCTTGGAGCTTGTTGAGGCTGGCCTCAAACTTTTGATTCTATGGTCTCAGCCTCCCAAATACTGGGATTACAGGCATCCCTCCCCCCCCATCCAGGCCCAGCTTTAACCATCCAATCCTTTGCTGCTCCAACTCAAATGCTAGCTCCAAAATGTCCTGGTATCACCCAGTGATGGATCGGTGGGTCCTGGTTCCTTCCCTGTCCACATGGAATTCCTCCTGGGCAGAACCCCAGCTCCTTCAGTGCCGACACCCCCATCCCCCCCCCCCCCCCCCCCCCCCCCCCCGTGCAATGTATCATGGATGTTTGCTGTAGAAAGTGGTGCCCACTCTTTGTTTGGAGCCACCCAGCCACTGAGCTTGGTGCTGAGGGGACTGCAGTGACAGCCTCTGGGACACGCGCCCTCAGTTCCATGGGGCAAATGCTTCAATCTTCAAGGCTGCCACTTTGCCCCACAGCCCCGGCCCATGAGGAGTACCAGACAGCTTCTCTCCAGAGCAAACTGAGTCCCAAGCAGGAGAGAAGTGCTCAAGGTCATTGAGACAGGAGTCAGGCCTGGACCTTAATCTTGCCCAGCTCCGGGTAGCCTGATCATGCCATTAAGAGATTCTGCTCTGGTTTTGTTTGTTGGTTGGTTCTGGGGATTGAAACTAAGGACATTCTATCTCCGAGCTATACCCCAGCCCTATTTTATTTTTTACTTTGAAACACGGTCTCACTAAGTTGCTAAGGGCCTCACTAAATTGCTGAGGATGGCTTAGAACCTGCGATCCTCCCGTCTCAGCCTCCCAAGTGCTGGAATTACAGGTGCACAGCCCAACGCCTGGTTTATGCCCTGTATTTTAATTGCTGCGCTTCCCTGCAACCTGCCCGCCTGGTCAGGTAACTATGGTGGACTTTTTGATCTTGTAAGGGAAGCCAGAGGAGTAGAGTACAAACAGTCCTGCTTCCTATCCACATCCACTGGCTGGGAGGAGAGTGCTGGCAGAGGAAGGTATATTTTCATTCTAATACTGGGCTCTAATTGAGTGGACCTACCCGGACCTCCGACAAAACTGGACGTTAGGAAATTTCTAACCTTTGCAGGCTTACCAGGAGTCAGGCTTTGCATCCCTGTACTGGGGATCCATCCAGGGAAGTGGAACAGAGCTCACCCCATTTTACACGCGGGAAAGCAGAGCCCGCCTCCGGTTGCCCCACTCCTCCTCCCTACTTCCTTCTCCACCCGCCCAGTGGCCTGGGGCGGCGCACTTACGTCCAGCTCGAAGGTGCGCAGAGCAGTGCGGTAGCCCCCGGACACCGGCGGCAGGAGGCGCAGCACCTCCTTGACTACGCAGTCCACGTAGCGCAGACGACCGAGCGCCCCGAGGCTCAGGTCCGGCTCACAGCCGCAGTCCGGCCGGGGTCCCGCGGCCCCGGGCGCGCAGCAGCACGCCCGCCCCAGCCCCTGCGCCGCCAGCTCCTCCTGGATCTTGGCGATGGCCGCCGGGTGCTGCAGTAGCAGCAGGACGAGGGACGTGCTGGCGCTGGCAGTGGTGAAGAAGGCAGCAAAGAGGAGCTCCACGGCAGACTCCTGAAAGGACAGCCCAGGCGTCGCTGCCTCCTCAAGGCGCAGAGGGAGGCGAGCTGTGGTGTGCTGCGGGGTGGCTGTGCGTGCAATCGGTTAAATCCCAAGCGGGCCACTTGGGAGAGTGAGAACAACAGGCAAACAGGGTCTATCCACCTGCCTTGTTGGGAGAGTTCCCAGAGATCGTGCTGGAAACGTATTCTGCGTCATCTGTTGTGCTTTATCAGAATTCTCACCTTAACCCCGTGGAGCGCAATTACTGCTCTCGTTTTATAGGACTGGAAACGGAGGCTCCCTGAGTGCTCAAGGCCCCCACAGCTAGCAGTCTCAGTGGTCAGGCTCAGGGGTCTGGTGCTTTTGACCTCCTGGTGGTGCCCTCTGTGCCCCCCACCAGCCCCAAAGGCGCCTGACACAGCAGCACCAGCCTCACAACAAAGCCTCCATCCTCTTGCGCACTGGGTTGGCCCCAGGGCGTCCCTAAATCTCTTCCTGGTCAGCTCTGCTCTGCCTGTGAAGGGACGTCCTCCAGGTCTCAGGCCACACTGCCTGCCTCTTCCCTCCCCCAGTCCAGGGTCTTCCTTCCAGGAGCACCAGTGTTTGTGTGTGGGGGGGTGAATGTGCACCCTCCTCTCCTGCACCTGGGCAGGGGGCACGGACTGTTTTGCTCACTACCGCATCTCCTGTTCCAGCACAGAACCTGGCCCTGAACATGTAATATTAAACATAATAGAAAATAAAATGAATACAAACCATACTCATATTTGTGGGATGACTACCTACCTGGTTGGGGGTTAACTGCTGGCCCTGCCTTGGACAAGATGGGGAGGTGGGATGGATACCCCAGAGACCCAACATCCATCCTCCCTAACCAGTCTGGCCTCTCTCTGATGCCCAGAACCCAACTGAAGATTCCTGGCCAGAGGGTTCCTTCCTGATGGTTGGTCACACCCTCCCTAGTCCTGTCATCCCACAAACACTAAAGGAGAGAGATGATTAGTCCCATTCTCAAAGAAGAAACCAAGACTGAGCCCCACACGTCAGGGGCTGGCTGGTAGAAAGTGGAACACTGAAGCCCAGAGACAGGATGAGGTTGTGGCCTTCCCATTTCTACCTTTCCCCTGACCCCTATACCTCTCCACTCCGTTTGGGGTTCTCAAGCAAATCCTGGCCATTCCAACGCCACCCTCCTTCCCTCCACTGCCTCTGTGAGACATGTGCATGGCGAGTGGTCCTAATCCTCCAGGAGATCCCGCAGTAGGAGTACCAAGTACCAGGTGCCACGGTGGCTCACAACAGGGAAGTGTTGACTTGGGGAGGAAGAGGAGAGCTTTGAGGATGTGGCTTTGAGCCCAAGCCCCTTTGGGTTTGTAGAAAAAAGAGCAAAGAGGGCTTCAGAGGCAGGCGGACAGCAGAGGAAAAGACAGGAGTGAGAGAAGGGGAAATGGAGGCTTGAGGAATCAGGTCCTCAGTGCTTCTGCAGTGTGGCTACAGCCCAGGCTGCGGGGCTGGTGGGTGTGGCTGACTAATGGCTGCACCCAGGTCTCTCCTTTCCTCCCACCCTGAAGTGCACCTGTGCCTCAAAATGAAACCAATCGGGCTGGTGTGTGTGTGTGTGTGTGTGTGTAGACCTGCTGGGAATGAAGAGGGAAGGAGCAGCCTGCCACCACCTACCTTCAGCTCCTGCACTGAGAGCTCCTGGCCCAGCTCCCTAGCACTGTGGATGATCAGGTGGAGGGCATCACCAGGCTCTGCCACTGTGTCCTCATGAAGCTTCTCCGCAATGGCCTCCTCCAGGTGCCGGTGCAGCTGGTCCCTGGCCCGGATGCCCTGATGCATGGGGAGAGAAAGGCAGGCAGGGCAGGAAAGCTCAGGAGCCAGGTGTGGCCAGCCACCCCCACTCCTCTGGGGATCACACTGGTTCTGCCTAGATCCTGTTAGTCTCTCAGCTTAGCTCCATGCCTGGTACTTAGTAGACTCACTTAATAATTTGTCCAGAGTCTGCAAACATTCTGTCTTGGTCATCACAAGCCCCCTCTGAGCAAGCCAGGCCGTCACTATTATCCTGAGGGAGGATACTGAAGTTGAGGGTCAAGCAGTCGCCCATAGCACAGAGAAGGAAGAGCACCCAGGAGGATGCGATTGCATGGTCCAAGCATTAGCCTCTGTGAGGGGCTGGGTAAGAGGACTGAGATGCCCCTCCAGAGTTCAGGGAGCAAGCAACAAAAACACTCCCCTGGGGTGCACTTGAAATTGAGCCCTGAGTTTCAGGGCCAGGAGTACTGCCTTAAATCCTGCCTCTGCCCCTACCTCCTGTGGGATCATGGTCAAGTCAATTAACCCCACCACGCCAGTTTCCTCAGTAAAACGGGGCTAAGAACACTTTGCAGGCTGCTAGGATTAAATCAGAAAATGGATCCAAGGCGATCAGCGTACAAAATGACCCTTTATCATTTTTATTCAGGTGACTGAAAACCAGAGAATCTGCACAGGAGAAGCCCCAGGGAGGGGGAGAGGGAAGGCAGGATGGGGCCTCCTCCTCGTCCACTGGTCCCTGCCTGGTCCTCTGAAGTCTGAAGAGGCCGAGGTTCTCTGCCTGGGAAAGTAGTGCAGCCGCACCCACCCTCCCTCGGACCAAGGCCCGCGCTGGGGCTGGGTTGGGCGTGTCTGTGGTTCCTGCCCCGCCGGCAGCAATCTAGGATTCGGAAGAAGCTTTGGAGGCTCAGCAGGGAGGCGCCGTTCTGCGCTGAGAACGGATTGGCTGGACAGCCGCCACTGAGACCCAGACTCTGGAAGCCGGAGCGCAGCGCGGCTGGAGTTCGGCCCATCGGAAGCGGCCCAGAGAGGGTGTGCAGCCCGCCCCGGGTCGCACAGCAAGCCAGAACAGAAGCAGTGCTGGCGTCCATCACCACACCACGCCAACTCCCCACGCTGGGCTGAGCCTTGGTCTTCCAGTAGAGGTGACACCGGGGTGCGCCGAGGCTAACCCGGCGTCAATGGGGAGACCCGCCCGCTCAGTGGAGACCCAAGAGGAAGTTCTAGGGCCGGGGCGGCAGTACCTTGCGCAGGCCGCTGAAGGGCACGTCCAAGGGCAGTGAGAAGAGGTTTTCCACCAGCTGCTCGAAGATCTGAGACAGCTCAGCGCAGCGCGCCTCGTCCAGCCGCAGACCCAGTAGGATTCGCGCAGCCATCCGGAAGGTGAGCGCCTTGGCCGCCTCGAAGACCGCGATCGGGCGGCGCGCCGCGCACCAGGAGCGCACCTCGCGCCGCAGCGCCCCCTGCAGGCGCGGCACGTATTGCTCCAGCGCCGCGCGGCTGAACACGCGCGCCAGGACCTGTGTGGAGCCACGCGGGCGTCAGCGCTGTAAGCAAGCGGGGGCCTCCCGAGCAGCCAGACGGCCAGTTCCTGTCCTTTCCTCCTCTTCTAAGCGGCCCAAATCTAAACTTGCTGGGTTTTGCTCTCCTCACTCCTCTAGTTCGGCTATGATGTACACAGTCCCTCTCATCCATACAAGCTCTAGCTGCCTCCTCCTCCTCCACGAAGTCTTCCCTGAACCCTCTCTAGGTCTGGGTCTCCAGCATTTCTGGTACTAGGTATGAAATATCCTAAATAAAAGTCCTCTTAGCCCAGTCCTAGCTCTATTATAACTCAAAACTAGAGAATTTAAGGGACTGGCCCAAGGCCACCTTCTCGTTAACTAGGGCTCCGGGTCAGGTATACCCTGGCATCTGGTCCCTGGCAGACACTTGGGTCTGTCCTTCCTGGTTTCCGCTCACCTTGCGCCGCCGCCGGTGCGGTTCACCCACGGCGCCCAGCAGGGTGTGGGAGCCCAGCAGGATGTGCGCGCTCTGCGGCCATTGGCTGCGCACCAGGCGGTGCTCGCCCAGCAGGATGGTGCGCACGTTCTCGGCGCCGCTCACGCGGATCACTGGCCTGCCCAGCAGGTGGGTCTTGAACACAGTCCCGTAGCGCTCCCGGCGGGAACTGTGGAAGCGCGAGCCCTGCGAGCAAGGGGAGCGGGGAGGTCTGGGGCCTCGGACCAGCTGAGGAGCTGACCCAGGCCTCCCAACAGCCTCCCTGCCCCAGGATGGAGCGTTATCCTTTACGAAACAGGGCTCTAAATGGGTCTCGCAAGCACCCCAAGGGAAAGTAGATGCCCCTCTTCCCACCAGTGAGACGAGGAAATTGTGGCTCAGAATGGGGATGTGGGCACCCAAGGGATCATGGCTGAGACGCACCCCTGGCTCCAGATTCTGTGTTTGCAGGACACAGGGTGACACGCTACTCCTTCCTAAGCCCCCTTCAGTTTAGCCCTGTGAGGTTTTGGGAGGCGTTGGGGAGAACTCCCGTAACAAGAGGACTTTGGAGGGCGTAGAGTAGCTAGGCAGAGGCAAGGGTTGTGAGCGCTCCCCGAGATACTGGGCTATGGGAAAGGTCTGGTAACAAATTCCGGGAGCACTAGGAACCAGGGAGGTACCAGAAGGAGCCGGGAAAAGGGGGCCATATGAGGTTGCAGGAATGACGGAATGACGAATTGCTCACCTGAACCAACCAGTGCAGCGTTTCCCCGAAGAAGGGCCAGCCCATGGAGCCCTTGGGCAGGGGCAGGGCGGAGGCCCGGTCCCGGCTCAGCTTCCAGCGGAGGGTCCAGAGCTGCTGGGCCAGGCTGAGCAGCAGGCCGGCGCACAGGAGGGCGGTGCCGGCTGCCCCCAACACCGACAGGCAGCTTAGCCCCCAGGAAAACATGCCGAGCCCGCGGGGGCACTCCAGCGCTGGGGCGCAGAGCTCACCTGTTCCGTCTGGAAAGGGTCCGCCCGGGGCTCAGGGGCCAAGACAGAGATTAATAACCTCAAACCAGACCTCGTTCTACAGACAGACTAGCAGAGGAAAGTGGCAATGATCGTGGTGCCCTTAGGGAACGAGCCTTGAAGGCCTGCGCGCTTAGGACATTTCCCCCGGCCCCTAGTCCAAAATGCCGGTCCCTGGTCCCTCTTGGGGTGCAGGCTGCCTCGGGAATGCTCACGCTTGGCACTCGTGGGACACTCCCACCTCCTCCCTGATCTGCACTCCTAAGGTAGAAGCAGCAAGGAAGGGCGAAGAGAAAAGCAACTCACCAGCGTTGCTAGCCAGGGCTGCGGACCCCTGCCCCAACTCTTTTCTCAACTAGTTTAACCCTTCTCGGCCTACGCTGGGCACATTTATATAGATATCGCCCCCTCCCAACGGACTGATCCCAGTTCATACAACATGACGTGTCTATGCATATTTAAAGTGCCCCACGCAGAGTAATGATTGGAGGCGGTGGGCAGCAGTGCAATCATGGAGGGGTTCTGAGAAGGGAGTGGCGGCTAGGCAGGGGGCTGAGTCCCAGGAGCACCCTCGGGCGGGGCTTGGGGTTTTGTGCAGAACTGCCGATTCTTCTCTTCGCAGGGCAGGAGCTCTGGGAGTGGGCGAAGCCCTCGCCAACAGACACAGGTTTTCGCTCTGCAGCGCTCTGGTCCACCCCGGCTGCCCTCGGACTCTGGGATCCCCGCCCTAGAGCACTGGAGGTGGCTCCCGTGTCACTCCACGGTTCAAGCACTGGGGAGGGGGGACGTGTGCTTCCCTGAGCTCCGTCTTTTGGGGAAACTGTGGTGTTGCCATTCCCAGAGCTGCAAGGAATAGCGGGGGCCCAGATTCTGCGACACCCCGCCCCTTCCCAGTCCTCTCATCTGCCACTCCAGGCACCCTTCAAGAGCTGGGGCATGAGGTGGAGCGCTTAGATTATGGGAAGAGCAAAGAGGAGCCCTGGGGTCTGCTCCAGGCGGCAACTCTCCGAATCCCTAGTGGCCTCAGCCAAGCCCAGAGGCATCCCAAGTACCCCGAGGTAGAGCGGGAGCCACATTCCACAGTCTCCAAACAATGCTCTCCTAACAGCCACTTTTTATTGTGCGTGAACAACTACTGTGTTTTTCGTGTAATGTATGTGTGTGTATAATATTTCGTGTAAATATATAATTTAAAATCTGAAATGCTTTAGGATAAAAGATAGTTAACAGAACAAATGCTATTTGTTTCAGTGCCTCTTCCATTCTGATAATTAGGGAATAATATACATTTCTGAAGGAAGTAGTTTTAAATCAGCAGACACCTAAAAGACATATTAGCAAAAATAGTAATGCCTCTTCAACAACTTGCTCAACCTTTTTAATATTTCATCACAAAAACAAGAGATGTAAACAAGTTCTTGATACTTATTTTACAGTCAAGTAGTTTCTTACAGGTATAAATCCTGAAAATGCAAAGGGAATATTCAGCATAAATATAACCAAGAGGAAATAGGATCCAATTTACATTGCCATTCAGATCACTGTGACTTACACAAAGGAAAATGTACATTTGCTTTAGGTTTTCCAGAGTTCTGTGGATTTCTTCTTCTTCCCACAGTGAAGATACAGGACTGCTATTTGAAGAAAGTAACCTGAGCCTTGTGGTAACTTCTGTGTATAGGAAGAACATATCTACCCTGGTATAAGCTGCACCTTAAGTGGTTACCCCAGCTAACTCCTCAACTTTCCTCTCTTTTAACTTAAATCAAACCAAACCAACCAAACAAATCCGAGAAAGGGATTAGCTACAAGCGATACAATAGAGATATTAACTCCGATGAACAGAAACAACACTATACCTTCAAAAAACCCAAAATATTTTCTTTATATTCAAAATGATTAAATTAAACCACCCAAGTAGAACAAATAATTCACATTCTTATTGAGTTAAATTTCATTTCTGGAGTTTTAAAGATTTGTATATTTCCCCCTCAGAATCAGCAGAATTGAAAATTGTAGTTTACTAAAATCATATTGAGGCGAAAATAAACCTAAAAGTCAGAAAGTGGCAGTAAAATACTCCCATATTAGACATGATTGCATTCCCAAGCCATATGCTGAAGAAAAAGATCATTCAAGTTGAAATAGAAAAAAAATATATAAGAACAGGCATAAATTTTACTAATGTATTTGCAATCAGTTTCATATACAATTTTTGATTTGATTTATATATTACATTTTTGCCTATCCCCTAAAATTGAAAAACTGTCACATTTTCCATATATAAAATAGTATTAGATTATTTAAAAATCCATACAAATGATATTTGTTACTATTTCTTGTTCAAGCCCTCGTGGTGTATTGTCTGACTGTATTTTGGAGTTTGGTAAACAAGTCACTGTACCACGACCTGTGCTTGCTAGAGATCAACGCTCAGTGAGATGCGGAGTCACTGAGTACCAGCGAGGGGAAGCCTACGTGTGCTGGGACATACCGTTCACCAAACTTCTCAGCTGTTTCACCACTGTCTCTATCAACTTCTGTTTGTCTCGATCATTCTTTCTGAACTGAGCAAATATATTGTTCTTTTTGCTGGTATCCTTCATCCTAGAAACATACGTGAATGAAGAAGCTTAGTAGAAGGAAATGAAAAGCTATGCTGTTTCAGTAAAATATTTTGGCATATTCTGAATTATCTCACACTAATCCTATTCTTTAAAAATATTGTTCAGAGAAAATAGGTTATAGTAAACTTGAAGATATAGAAACCACACCCATAAATTAGCTTTATTTTACATTTTATAAGAAGTGGTAGCCAGATGTGGTGGTACATGCCAATAATCCCATTACTTGGGAGGCTGAGAAGGGAGGATCTCAGGTTTGAGGTTAGCCTCAGCAACTTCAGGAGACCCTTATTAATATAGCAAGATCTTGTTTCAAAATAAAAAATAAAAAGGGCTGAGGGTGTTAGCTCAGAGGCAGAATGCCCCTGGGTTCAATCCCCAATGCCAAGAAAAAAACCAACAACAACAAAAAAAGAAGTGGTGTTGTGGTATTTTTCTATTAATATGTAAATCTAAAATATGCTAAATTTTTGAACACCATACTATTTTCTAATACCATTCCATAAAGTATGCTGAAATACTTGGTATGGGCTCTGAAAATCACATGCATTGCAAAATAAGGTAGAAGGAAAAAATTAACATTAGAAAATTAAAACAG
This sequence comes from Graphiurus murinus, assembly GCA_004027655.1. Lineage (NCBI taxonomy): Eukaryota > Metazoa > Chordata > Mammalia > Rodentia > Gliridae > Graphiurus > Graphiurus murinus. The sequence continues at coordinate 22,754 of PVLC010009463.1, forward strand.
TAATGTTTTTGCCTCAGTAGGGTTTCACAACATTGTAAAATAAATTATTTTATACTGTTTCTTTATCCTTTAAAACCAAGTACACTCAGATATTTTGAAATGTTGGAAATACATAATTTTAATTTAAAAATTAAAAATTTCAATAGTGATAGTTAAAAGGAAATACGATGGAGTAAAGACAATGTCTACTACACAATGAGAGGAACAAATAACACTCCATTTGTGTTTAGTTGGACAAGATACACCAGGGAATCCCATTACCTCAGATTTCATGAGTCTTTCAAATCATATACTTCTCAACCTGCAGAGGCTGAGATTTAGATAGTTTAGTGGCAAACATTCCTGTTCATTTTTTTTTTTTTTTTTTTTTTTTTTTGTGGTACTGGGGATTGAACTCAGGGGCGTTCTACCTCTGAGCTATACCCCCAGCCCTGTTTTTTATTCTTTATTTTGAAACCGAGTCTCACTAAGTTGCGGAGTGCCTCACTAGGTAGCTGAGGCTGGCCGCGAACCCGGATGATCCTCCGGTCTCAGCCTCCCGAATGCTGGGATTACAAGCGTGCGCCACCACACCCGGCTCTCCTGTTCATATTTTAAAAATACCTTCTTTCCTGAGTTGCAGGTATTTCATTTTGTTTAGTCACTATGTTGCCCAGGATGGTCTCAAACTCCTTGGCTCAAGTAATCGTCCTTCCTAAGCTTCCCAAGTAGCTGGGACTAGAGGTGTACACCACTACTCCCCGATGTTTTGTTTTTAATAGCTCCGATTCTTACTTATATCTGCAGTAAACTCTGTGTGTGTGTATGGGGGGGGTGCTGGGGATGAACCCAGGAACTCAGCATGCTAGCATGCTTTCCCACCCAGCCTCCAATAATCATATTTATAAGGCCAAGTAAGTAGACAATTCAGGATACTAGGAAAGATGTTTTGTTCACATCAATATAAAGAGCAATTGCATGGCAACTATGCCAATTCTGAAGGGCAAGAAGGAAGGAGGCTTATTTTTTTAGTCATTGAAATGTGCTTTTGAGCTATGTCTAGACATTTCTCTTTTCAGGAAAACGTTGAGTTCTTCATTTTGTCATTAACTAAAACCCTGTTAAAGGCTATTCAAAAGAAGTTTTTAGAATATACTCACTTTTCCAAAAGAGTGAGGGCTGTATTTGGATTCACACGAAGGTACTTAGACGCTGGCTGTCCATAATCAGCAAGGTAAGTAGACCAATCCCAAACCATGAACAGATCAAGGAGCTGAGGAAAATGGGGGTAAATGTTACAATAGCTTTGATTATTTACCCATACATAAATCAGGTATATGCTATTCTTGGTCTGTTTTAATATGGTTTGCTTCTCAGATGGAACAGAATTAGGAAATTCATTTTTAAAGCTAATTTATAACCAAAATACTACACATTATCACTTTACTTTGAAATTACTAAAATTGTCAGTAAGCCGGGCGTGGTGGTGCATGCTTGTAATCCCAGCATTTGAGAGGCTGAGACTAGAGGATCCGGGTTCTTGGCTAGCCTCAGCTATCTAGCGAGGCACTCCGCAACTTAGTGAGACCCTGTTTCAAAATAAAGAATAAAAAATAGGGCTGGGAGCGTAGCTCGGAGGTAGAATGCCTCTGAGTTCAACCCCCAGTACTGAAAAAGAGAAAAAAAAGTAAAATCGTTAGTAGTTGCTTTTCTAGTAAAATGCTTTATAGCATTTTCAAATAATTATAAATAATGAAAACACTTCCATTACTATATTATGTGAAATTATATTAACACTTGTACTGATGTTCTCAATATATATTGTTTGGTCAGTACTCAAATTTAATTAGTAAGGGCTGGTGCTACTAATTGTATAAAGAATTTTAAAGGACCTTTTTTCTTAGAGGTATGTTTACCTTTCAAAGAAGTTGTTTGCACCTAGACATTTCTAAAGTAATTTAAACCAAAAGCTCAGATAATCTCAATTAAGTACATTAAACAATCTCTGCAGGATTCTCCCTGGCGATAGATCCTTAGTACTACTATGAAAGGAGGGCTTCAGGATCCAGCCTGTTAACTTTAGGCAAGCATTTTGTATAAACAAACAACAACAGAAAAGAAGCCTTCTTGTTTTCCATAGTGTCTTAAAATTGACTATTTGCTTTATAAACTCCAGTTAGAATCATTGTCAAATATAGAAGTAATCTTTTAAAAGCAATGCCATACCTAATCCAAAGCACCAAACTCCTTATCCAACTTTAAAACCCTAATCCCCTTTAAGCCATTTAAAACCAACTTCCTATCCCCATCTGAACTGTTTCAGAAAGCTAAATGCTTTACTCACGACTTCCTTTAGTTTTTATATCATTCTTCTTTTTTAAACTCACCTTACAAGTAAGGAATCTACTGGTTTTGCTCTCAAATGAAGGAAGCATTTGTATTTACTTGACGGATACATAAGCCACCCACTGACGCTGAGAAGGATAAAACTTCTCGGGTGCTTAAAACAATTTAAAGGTTAGAAGACATTAGTCTTGAGGAAGACAAGGGACTTGCTTGACTCTTTTTCCATCCAATTTACAACTATTCTTACAGACTCTTGCAAAAGGTAGAAAAGCCGTAAGGAAAATTATATTTACTTTCATATAACATTCTAGGCCAAACTAAAAGTTGAAACATTGCTATGGAAAGTATACTGAAACTTTGTAAAGAATATACTACTTGGAAAAGAAAAGGGAACTTAGGTATAATTTTTGATTGGTGCTCCTTGGCAAACAGATTTTTCCCCTCCTTCACAAGAGAAGTTACTTTCTATACTCAGCTGGTAAGAGTGTAATTGATACAATTTCTCTGGCATGTGTTCTGCAATGTGTTTAAGAATCTTATAAAAATGCCCATTCTCTTTGACTCAGTAACCATACTTCTAGGAATGTAACTTCAGAAAATAATAATAAAGGTAGAAAAAAATGTATGCAAAAAGATAGTAAACTCAAAAATGTTACTTGGCTGTAAGAAAAAGAAACCCTAAAACAGCCTAAATCTTAGTATTAAAAAAGACTGGAAAAGTAATGAAGCATATCCGTATGATGAGTATCATGTTGCTATTATTTATACAGAATTTTAAATTACTCAGGAAGAGGTTTATGATAAATACCTAACTGCAGAAAACCCCATCAGAAATGACTAGAAGAAAAGCCAAGTGAAGAGTGAAGTGTACATGCCTATAATCCCAGCTGCTCAGAGGCCAAAACAAGAGGATCTTGAGTTGGAGACTGGCCTGGGCAATTTATTGAGAACCTGTCTTTAAAAAAGAAAAAAATCTGGGTGTGATGATACCCATCTGTAATCCCAGTACTTGGGAGGCTGAGACAGTACCGCAATAAATAAATAAATAAATAAATAAATAAATAAATAAATAATGAAAAGGGCTGGAGGTATAGCTCAGAGATAGAAGCCCCTGGGTTCAATCCTCAGTAACACACACATGCTTGAAAAAATGTTAAGAATGGTTATTTACATGGTGAGATTATAGGTAACTTATTTTTATAATACTCTACAATGGATATGTGTTAATGCTGTTGTAAAGAATAGCATTTATATATTTACATATTAAAATAAATAAAATAATTTTAATAATTAACACCCCTCACAGAGTCATCAGCAAAACCCTCATTTTGAAGGATTCCTCTTTCAGGTGCAAGCGATGGTGCACACAGTCAGCAAAAAGTAACCACTTAATTAAACACTGGCTGCGATCTTCCTTTCACAAACACATTAGCAATGTGACCTCTGGGATTAGAAGAAGGAGTCCTAAATAAGGCTTTTTTTTTCTTTAGGCTGATCTACCCCCCTAGGTGGGAAAGGAGGAGCCTACTTAATGAATTAAAAACCCACACCAACTCCTACTGTGAATTCAGAATCAGTTCTTCTGTAACACAAAAACAGACTTTCCTAGATAAAGAAACACTATGCTTATAATTTTCACATATGATCAGATATCATATGTAAGTCTCTCATATAAAGATACTCATTTGCAAATCAACAGAAATTACAGGAATCACAAATTTTAACCTATCTGCCCACATGTACACAAACCTAATCTACGTGTTTTCACATACATTACTTTATGAAAACATACATTGTACAGAGTTAATTATGGATATATCTGTGGAAATCTGCATACCAAAGATTAAGGAATGCATTGGCAATGTGGATTAAAGGCCCAAAGATCAAGATAAAATTTATTTAGTCACTTAACAATTATTGGCTGCCTACTTACAATGTGCTAGATACCATGACTGGATACCACAGATTCAGTACTGAAATCAGACAATGTCCCTTTCCCCAAAGAGCTTATTTATAAGTGAGAACACAGTAAACAAGAAACAAGTAATTATTTGATGTTAACATGAAGAAATTTCATTCATTCATTCATTATTTAGCAGTCCTGGAGATTGAACCCAGGAGCACTCTACCATTGAGATGCACCCCCAGCCCTTTTTATTTTTTACTTGAGACAGGATCTCTCGAAGTTGTCCAGGCTGGCCTGGAACTTTCAATCCTCTTGCCTCAGCCTGTTGAGTAGCTGGGATTATAGGCATGTGCCACCATGCCCAGCAAGAAATTACTCAAAAACAAACCATTGTTCACACAAAATCCTAGTACTGAATTATAGTAACACACAAGGGAGCTCCTATCAGTTTTTATATGTAGTCTCACATCATAATGTATGTAGTTCAGAATGCTGGGGACATACACAGCGTTTGGTGAGTACGTGGAAACCCAATTGCTTGCTCAGTACTCTCAGTCTTCAAATCTAACGGCTGAACACTCGAGCACCATTTCAGTGTTTATGTCCCAGGGGATAAATGGATGTGGACAGAGAGGGACCAGCAAGCATGCTGATCTCATATTCTGATTTCTTATTGCCATGTGTATAAGGATTTTTAAATTGCACACTACTGTGGGAGTGAGTAAAGAGAAAAAACTTCACAAAGCTGGCAGGACTCAAAGCATGATGAGAGCAGTGAAACCACACAGCAGATACTCAAGAAATAGCTGACTGATGATGCCAGACCACTAGTCCACGTTTACTGAGGAGCTTCTTTCCTAAGCTTCACGAGTTAAAAAACTAAGCACACTAGAAACTACTTTGGCTTATGCTGGCCAAGGCTGGCCTCTAGGAAACGGTGGCAATGGATTGCAGTTGACTGTTGAGTACAATTATCCTTCCAGAGGAAGCACCACTGATATTTCTGAATGGTTTACCAGTGTCCTTTATCCATTACAATTATACAATTATAAGGTCCTTTTTCCCTTTTTTTTTTTTTTTTTTTTTTGGTGTTGGGGTTTGAACCCAGGGGTCTTCTATCTCTGAGCTACACCCCTAGTCCTTTTTATTTTTGATTTTTGAAAGTGTCTTGAAAAGTTGTCGAGGATCTTGCTAAGTTGTTGAGGCTGGCCTCAAACCTGCAAGCCTCATCTCAGCCTTCTTAGTACTGGGATTACAGGTGTGCACCACCAGGCCTGGCTACCTTTTTCAGTTTTTAAAATACAGTTCTAAGCCAGGTGTGATGGCTCATGCTTGTAATCCTAATACTTGGGAGATGGAGAAAAGAGAATTGCAGGTTCTCAGCTAACCTCAGGTACTTAGTGAGGCCCTCCACAATTTAGTGAGACCCTGTTTCAAAATAAAGAATACAAAATAGGGCTGGGGGTGTAACTCAGAGGTATAATGCCCCTGAGTTCAATCCCCAGTTCCGAAAATAAAATAAAATACAGTTCTATTGAAGTAAAGGAGACAACACAAGACCAGGACTTTATTCTTGGGTGCCACCTGATACTATGCCAGGCCAGATTTTACTGGCTGAGCCCATTTCCACAGGTTGCTTACCCCTGCCTGTTGTGACTCCGAGGCACAACCCCTGGTCTTTGGCGGTAACAGCCTAAAAAGAACATGACTGCTCTGGCACTGCAGTGTGATAGGAAGGGAAGAGGACACATTCAGCTTTACTCCATGCCTTGGTTACTGCCTTGAGTACTGCCTCTCATAATCGCTCAGGTTTTTAATATTAAAAACACAGGATGCACTGTCTATGTTTTTAATATTAAGACTTTAATTATGGAAAACCTCATCTTCCTAAGTTCTGCTTCCTTCAGTTGGCAGTGCACAAATAATATATTTGTCATTAATCACATAAAATCTCTTTCAGTCTTATAAATAAACAGTAAGACATGGTGTTTTAACAGGTGAATTTATTAGTTAGCACAGACACCTGAAGTTCAAAGATGTAGATCAAACCTGAACAAAAACAAAAATCTCCCCAGATTATATAAAAGCAATCTTACAATTACTTATTAAAGGATAAAGTCAGGCATATGCTAATGAAAATTGGTATTAAGTTCTATAAATGATTTTGTTCCAATAGTTGAGTAAAATAATTCCACCTTAAATCCTTTTGGGAAGTAAGCAAAGTATGGATCATACAAAAATGAAGAGCAAAATAATGCACCTCAGCCCTGTCTCTCCACGATTTATAAGATTACCTGAAATTAGTATCCTAGCTTTTTTTCTACCAAGGATTCAAAAATACCCTTCATAAACTAATCAGCTAACACAAAGTGGATTTATGCCAATATGTGTAAATGAGTTATACATTTTACTTCCTCAATGCTCCCTGTGTATCTAGCAAACAAAAAGATCAGCATAAGGAAAGAAATGGTTGCATGGGTGGTCCCATTTATATGCTCAAAATAGTGGAATCACTGAGGAATTTGTTTCTGTCAACCCATTGAGCTTGCTGACAGCTTCCCATCCTACAGACTCGCTCCCAATCTACACCCAAGAAACTTGGGGTTTCAGACCTGTTGAGATCACTTTGTGCAAATGACACAATGAATCTAGGCAGATTTAAAACCTTCTATGGAACTCTTCGAGTGGCTTTTTGCCTTTGTAAAAATGAGCCCACAGTGCCAGGTCATTTTTGCCTTGAATCTGGTTTAGCTTTCTTTGTTTTGGGTCTTTTGGGTTTTGCTTTTGAAGCACCTCAGGGGCAGTGACCCAAGACAGAAGATAAATAAAGTTAAGCCAACCTCAAGAGAAAAGCAATTGGGGATACCAGGTTTGCTTTTGTAAATGTGAACAGTGACCTGGGGGCTCAGGGTCAACTTTAGTCCCCCAAGTTCCTTTTTCCAAACACTAAATCCACCTGGGACCTAAGGGTTGCTCTGCAGATTCCAAAAGTAAACCAGGAGATCGGTTTCCCTTTGCCTCCAGAAAACAAAGCTGAAACAAGGGTTCTGAGAGTGCTTCAGAGCCTAAAACAGCAACAAAACTCCTGAACCCAATACGGCTTGGAGGAAGAAATACTTGTCTTTCAAACAAATCCGGAGTAATTAGCCACTGGGATTTCAAGAAAAATGGGTCTTACTAAATTAGCCACATTGGAGAAAAAGCAGAAGCCTTTTTCTAAACAGAAGGTGAAGTCAACAGATGCACTCCATATGATTTTTCAAGCACGTGGCTTTTCCTTCCTATATGAAATACCACATTTGGAAAACTCTACATGTAGCATAGAAGAGAATTCTCAATAGCAGCTAGAAGGAGCCTGGTCAGAAACTATAAAGAAGCAAAACAACCGTGTGCCTTGAGCCACCTCCTGTGCCTTTGGGTATTAACTGCCCTGGTGCAGCCTTCCAGCTCTCTGCCAAACCCTCCCCCAAGCCTGCCCTCTTCAGATGGCCTAGTGCAGAATCTGCTCTTGCCAGTCTTTCCACTCTTCCTCTGTGAGAACTAGGGTGAGCTCCGAGGGAGCGCTCTATGCCAGACAAACTGTTTAAAGACACTGGTGCAACCTGGGAGCTTCCTGTCTCAGCCTCCCAAGGACTGGGATTACAGGCATGTGCCACCATGCCCGGCTTATAAAAAGTTATTCAGTGTCAGTTCTTCATCCTCTGCCCATTTTTCAGAAAACCAACAAAATGATGGTAATCACAAAGAATCAAAAACTCATATTTTCCCCCAAAAAACAGTACTTCAAAGCCTGCTTTGATTTTGGTATGGGGTGATTTTCATGCTTCTTTTCATTGTTCTTGTTTGTGTATTTTTTTTAATATAAAAGGAATTGTTTTGTTTTGTTGAGCTTTTCTCCCTCAGGTTTATTTCACCCATTTGGACGTGTTGTAAAGTTAGCTAAATACTGAATAAATTTAAACATGAGTAAAAAAATAAAATAAAGGCACTGGTTCCTTTAGGTCAATTCACTTGGGTAAACTGTATACAGCATACAGCAGAAGAGTGTTCTTAAAGTAGTTTTGATGCTCAGCTCTATGGTAGTCCTAAATAACCAGTAGGTGGGTTTGGAATTTGGAAAAAAAAAAAAAGAGGTGGACAGCTGAATTTGCATGATCAAGATTTATACACATCCATACTTGCTTTATTTCAAATATTTTTGGTCACTATCATGGCTAAAATATCACAGAGATACATACATATGAACAAATTTTTTGTTGTTGTTTTGCAGTACTGGGTATTGAACCTAGGGGCATTCTACCTCCAAGCTACACCTCCAGTCCTATTTTGTAATTTTTATTTTTAAACAGGGTCTCTCTTGCAGAGAGCCTCACTAAGTAGTTGAGGCTGGCCTCAAATCTGGATCCTCCTGTCTCAGCCTCCCAAGTACTGGGATTACAAGCGTGCACCACCACACTCGGCTGAACGTGTGTTTTTTGTCTTTTTTTTTTTTTTTTTTTTTTTGGTGCTAGGGATTGAACTCGGGCATTCTATCTTCAAGCTACACCCCCATTCTTTTTATTTTTTATTTTGAAACAGGCTTTTATTTTTTATTTTGTTGCTGAGGCTCTCAACAAGGTTGTCCCCAAACTTGCCATCCTCCTGCTTCAGCCTCCCAAGTACTGGGATTACAGGCATGCCCACTATATGTATGAACTTATGTGGTTAATTTGGTAAAATTAATTTTATCAAAATAATACACAGTTAATAATAAAATGGGGGAAGATCATGAAACCAATAGCTCACTGCTCTACTCTTATGATTTTCAGAAGTAACCATGTTTAACTCCTTTTTAGTTACAGAGATATCAATATCTCTGTGAGGCTTATTTTTCTTATTTTGGATTTATTATCTTATAGCTATCACATAGGAGAGTTTGCCTTACTTATACCACCTTCCTATTTTTGACAGCTATTTCACAATTTTTCTTTTTGCTTTTTATAACTCCAATAACCTTAGAGTTATATCACCTTTTTAAAAAAGTTTTGAGATACACCATATAATTCATCCATTTAAAGGCTATAAGTCAATGGCTTTCAGTGCATTCACAAAGTTCCAAAACCATGTTAATTTTAAAACCCCATTCTCAAACTCCCATATCCATTAGCAGTCACTGCCAAGTGACAATCATGTAGCAGAGTTTTCTGTAGCTGGCTTCTTTCATTTACCATGTTTTCAAGCTTTGCCTTGTTACAACATGCATTAATACTTCATTCCTAAATAATATTCCACATACCACATTTTATTTATCTAATCATCAGCTGGTAGACTCCTCCGCCTCACTTTTTGGCTATTGTGAATAATGCTGGGTGGGTTTGTTTTTTTTTATGTATGTATGTATGTGTGTATACACTTACGTTTTCATTTCTGCTGGGTATATAACTAGAAGTAGATTTTTCTATACAAAATTTTAATAAGATCTTCTGATTTTCTATTGCATAATATAACAATATTTCCATCTTAAATAAATCTTTTAATCTGTAAGCAAACAAAAGGTCTCAGAAGAATTAAACATCCCAACACCTTGATTTTGGACTTCTAGCCTCTAGCTGTAAAAACTATTTTCTTCTTGTTGAAGCCACCTAATCAGTGGTATTTGTTATGGTAGGCTTAGCAAATTAATAACATTTTTATGAAATAAAATTCATGCTTTATAAAGAAGTCTTTAGCAATTGAGGTTTAAAATATGTATATATTTAAACTCAAATAACACTAGATATTTGGCTATAGTTTCTTAAAGGTTCTTTATGAATGCAGAAATATGTGAACAAATTCTTAAAAATTTTTTCTCCATTTTTGAAAAACAAAAAACCTTATAATTATCTAATACAAGAACAAAAACATTTCATATAGTTTCCTCAAGTAGACTTAGTTCACATACTTGAATGTGACTTAGGTTTTTCACACACACACACACACACACACACACACACGCACGCACGCGGCTTATTTTTCTTCAGTCATAAGAGTCAGCTCTTCAGCTTCCTGAGAGTATAAGGTAGGTCACACAAGTTAGCAGCACTTTTCTAATTACCCAAATCAGAAATATGACCAGCCTGCTTTCACTTCTCTCTCTCATAATTCCTGTAGCTAACTTACTGCCCAACTGTGCCAACTTACCCTCCTAAATACTTCTAAAATTCACTTTCTTTCTACTTTCCATCCCTACCATGACTACTGTCCGAGTTTAGACATCATAATATTTCCTCTGGGGCATTTGGCCTTGCCTGTCCTCTCTGCCTCTCTCTTCTAATACTCTAGGACCCACCAACTTCCACACTGAACCAGGGAGATTCAGCCAAGCACACACCTGATCACATGGGCCAGTCACTTGCTTCATACAGCAAAAGTAAATAATAAACATTTTACAAGTCTTTCATGGCTTCTCAGTTCTTATAAAATAAAGTTCAAGTTTCTTAACATTACATGCAAAGCCATCTTGCACTTTATCCAGGTCAAGCCTTTGGCTTCCTCTCCTGTCTTATAATTCAAGCTTCTAAATAAGAACTACTCTCAGTTCTCTTACAAACCATGACTACCTTCAGGACATTGCTCATTTTCTTCTCCTCTGTACAGAGTCTCCTCCTCCTCATCCTTCAACTAGGTAGCTCTCACTTATTCCATAAAACTCAAGTCACCTCTCCTAGGAATCATCTCTCCTAGGAAGCCTCCTCAGACCACCTTCTTTGGGTTTGCTGATTCCCCTCTGTGTCTTCATGGTACCTTCCATGCATCTTTATCATACTACATTCTATCAGAATATTTCTCATGAATTATTTTTTCTACCTATTTAAGAATCAAATGTTAGCCTGGTGTGGTGGTGCATGCCTGTAATCCCAGGAGACTGAGACAGGAGGATCACAGGTTCAAGGCCACCCTCAGCAATTTAATGAAGCCCTCCACAACTTAGTGAGACCCTGTTTCAAAATAAAAAATAAAAAGTAGAGCTGGGGGTATAGCTCAGAGGTAGAGGTAGAATGCCCTTGGATTCAATCCCGTGTCTGTCTGTCTGTCTGTCTGTCTCTCTCTCTCTCTCTTATACACACACACACACACACACACACACACACACACACACACACATATACACACACAAATTAAATGTCAATAATTCCTTTTTTCATTTGAGTGATTCATGGCTATTTTTCCAAAATCCCAATAGTTGAAGTGCCTTTTCCTCCTCCTGTAACATATCTGTAAATGCCTCAAAGCTGATGATTTATTTGGTTTAATATGTGTGTCTTTATATTTGGCCCAGTACCTGGTATACAATAGGCACCAACAAAATGTTTGTTGAGGTGAACTACATATATTACCTTTTGACACACGACTGTATAAGTCTACACTGAACTCATGTCTTACATGCTAACAACATGGCTAAGTTATCATTTAGATTGTATGTAAATTATTAATAATTAAGACATCTTTGAATTTTTAGTAGTCTCACATTATTCTGAAAGCCAGACTATTAGTTTAACTCATGCTATTAGTCTATTAGTTTAACTCATGCCATAAAATAGATTAAAATGTTTCACAACCAAAGTTCTGCTCCCAAGATTACCTTTTGCAAACCAGCAGTGCCACCATCAAATATGTTAAATAAACATTCCCGGGTCATACATTTAATTTTCTGTCCAGATATATTACATCACCTGCCACACTTACATAACAAGTAGTTATGTAATGACTTCGCCAATGAAGCTCAAAGACTTCCAATACTAAGGAAATCAAACTCTGAAACTCATGATGAGAGATGTTCACTAGAATTTCAGCTCTCTCTCATGAGTCATTTTGCTTCACTCAACCTATGAAGAAATAAGATCTGCTTGTTTGAATTGACTTTGGAAGAACTCAAGCAACAAAGGAAGATGATATGGATTAGCCAATGAAAAAAACCATATGCTGATGTGTCTATGCTGCAGGTCTGACGGGTGCTTTAATGAAACAAGCTAGACTAGGCTGAGTTTCTTTACGTACTCCTTTACAGAGCAACTGTGAAGAAAACAAGGGAGAGAGAATAGTTTTTGAAAATCTGAAGGAATCTAAGTGGATATTCTGCACCAACTACCCCCTACTTCCAATAGTTAATGGTTGTGATTTAAAACAAAGCAAATGGAGCCGGGCGTGGTGGTGCATGCTTGTAATCCCAGCATTCAGGAGGCTGAGACCTGAGGATCCGGGTTCGCGGCCAGCCTCAGCTACCTAGTGAGGAACTCCGCAACTTAGTGAGACTCGGTTTCAAAATAAAGAATAAAAAATAGGGTTGGGGGTGTAGCTCGGAGGTAGAATGCCCCTGAGTTCAATCCCCAGTACCACAAAAAATAAATAAATAAATAAATAAATAAATAAATAAATAAATAAAACAAAGCAAATGAAAACCTGGATAATCTAATAGCTCAATTTGTGTGTGTGTGTGTGTGTGTGTGTGTGTGTGTGTGTGTGTGTGTGTGTGTGGTACTGGAGATAGATAGGGGCCTTTTACCTCCAAGCTATACCTCCAGACCTATTTTATATTTTATTTGGAAACAGGGTCTCACACTAAGTTTCTGAGTGCCTCACTAAGTTGCTGAGGCTAGCTTTGAACCTGCAATACTCCTGTTTCAGCCTCCCAAGTACTGGGATTACAAGCATGCACCACCATGCCCGGCTCTCAATTAAGTTAATTTTTAATAAGTTAGTTATACATTTTACTCAAAATGTTAGTAGGTCAAATATTTATAATTTGCCATTAGTTATTAATGCTGGCTCTGGCTTTGAAAAAAAAAATGTCAAACTAACCATGAGGCTCAGGAGGAGAAGGTGGTCACTTTCTATGGTATTATCTTAGTAGGCAGTAGGAACAGCAGGGACTCCAATTCCAGCCCTTGTAGAAATTTTTGGTGGACTGAATTTCAGACTTGCATCTCATTTGCTACACTTTACAGAGACAAGGTCTCAGTTTTGTGTACGGCAGTACAGACCCTTTACCATTCTGCCTTGGATTCCAGAAGGTATGTGAAGTCAGTTAGACCACCATACTTGGAATGACAGAAATAGAGAAAATAGGGATCTTTATGGTTTTGGTGAGCACTTGTATTTAAAGGGACTTCCATCCTCCATCATTTCTTACTTTCAAATCTAATAATAGATTTTGTAATATTTACTTGAACTGAACAATTAAAAAACATCTATTTAGTTTACTTAAATCAAAAAGGCCCTTACTTATTAACCCTTAATTATCCATTTACTTCCAAAGCTGACTGTATATGTAATTACCTTTTGTCAGGTGTAATAATTTGCTCAGTAAACATGTCAGAACACTTGCTGCTTAGTCAGTTTCAACAGATAATGTGATCTTTCCACAGCCTCAAGACATAATTAAATATGGGGGGGGCAGTTATCAAACTACATTGAAGCTGATTCACCAAGGCGGGAGCTCACAGGTAGGAAGGCCTACTCTGGGGCTGCAGCTAGTTTGAGTGCTTAGTTGGTAACAGACTTCTGAGAAAAGGTGACAATGACAACACTGCGACATTCTGAATACTGCAGGTATCCACAAGCACTGCAAAATGGGCAACAGATGGACTCTGAGATGCAGCTCAGTGAAGAAGCTGCTACTGGCAACAAGCCCTCACTACAGGTTGTAGCAGCAAAATGCAAAAAGGGAAACTAAGTGAAAACAGCAGGGGAAGAACTTATTTTCTGGGAAGATAAATGCAGCCACTGGAATTAAATGGATTGTGATCTAAGTCTCCCAATGCTTGTATAATGTAAATCCGCACTAGGGGAGTGCAAGAAGAAATCCCTACCTGACCTTTGGATAACCTAAAGAGGAAATTAGGACATTTATAAGGAAAATAGGCTGTGTCATCCTATTAAGATAATTGTTTCCATTGACACTCTGCATAAACATCTTACACTGGGCCATCAGAAAAACCCAAGTCATAGCGTCTCTTCTTTGTAACACATAAAAACAGTGGCTGGCCCAGTTCCCTCAACACTGCTGAGGAGGTAAAGTTTTATTGATGATAATTAGAAGGAGGATAAAGAAGAGAGAAGGGGATTTTTAAAAAGTTGGAAGTTATCATTAACTATTTACAGATTGGCTAAAATAAAACCATAAAATATTGAAAGTGGGACTAGAGTATCCAGTGATTTTAAGGAAAGGCATTATGACTTAAAATGGGTCACCGTTTTTTAAAAAAAGGACAATTGAAAAGTATCTGATATTTAATTATGGTGCTCAGTATGTTAGAAATTTGGCTCCCTTTGGCTGGGAAAAATCAAGTGCTCCATTGTCTCACTTAATCAATATGCTATGGATATAGTTTGTTTTTCTGAATTTTCACTTAAACAAGAAAACACTCAAGAGCTACTGTTTTGAGCTGGAGATATAGCTCAGTAGTAGAACACTTGCTTGCCAAGTATGCTCCAGGTCCTGGGTTCAATCCCCAGCAAGACCCCTCCCCCCCCCAAAAAAGAGAGCTAATGCTTCTTATGACACTGTCTTAGCTCAGCTGCTATGAAGAAATACCACAGACTGAGTACCTTATAAACAAGAGATATTTATTTCTCACAGTTCTGAAGGCACATCACAATCAGTTCTAGAAATAAACAGATAGATAGAGGTTGATAAATAAGTATCTTTCAGATGCAAGAAAAGTAAACTGAATACATATTTTTAAATTGTTCAAGTAAATACACTAACCAATAATGTACTTATACTTATGCCTTATTAAATTTCCTTTCAATTCAATTTTTTTTTTTTTTTTTAGTACTGGGGATTGAACACAGGGGCATTCTACCTCCGAGCTACACCCCCAGCCCTTCTTTTTTATTATTTATTTTGAAACCGGGTCTCACTAAGTTGCGGAGTGCCTCACTAGGTAGCTGAGGCTGGCCGCGAACCCGGATCCTCTGGTCTCAGCCTCCCACATGCTGGGATTACAAGCGTGCGCCACCACGCCTGGCTTCAATTCAATTTTTAAAAAGTCAATCTGCTTTCATTTTGAATTAACTTTTCTTT
>PVLC010009463.1:38128-54078 GCA_004027655.1 Graphiurus murinus
TTTTTTTTTTTTTTTTTTGCGGTACTGGGGATTGAACTCAGGGGCATTCTACCTCTGAGCTATACCCCCAGCCCTACTTTTTATTCTTTATTTTGAAACCGAGTCTCACTAACTTGCGGAGTGCCTCACTAGGTAGCTGAGGGTGGCCACAAACCCAGATCCTCCGGTCTCAGCCTCCTGAATGCTGGGATTACAAGCGTGCGCCACCATGCCTGGCATTCTTCCTCCCTTTCTTTCTTTTTTCCTAAGCTATGCCCTCAGCCCTTCTTTAATTTTTATTTTGAAACTTATGTACAAGTTGGTATTTTGAGAGCATTAAATATTTTGGGGGGTAGGAAGAAGACCCTGAGGTGACAACTGAGTCTTAGGATGGAGCTATCAGGAAGAGTAGAGGTATTTCAAGCAGACAGGGCGACATGAGCAAAGGCACAAGGATGAAGACAATTGTGCTTGTGGGGATGTCGTGGACGTTAGTGACCACACTGAAATAGGAGTAAGGAGAAGCACAGGACAGGCTGCAGGAAGAGGACTGCTTGGGTCACAAAACACTATGTCTTATCTGTGAACTTTGAGTGGCTACTGATAGGCTCCAAATTAGGAAACTGACAGGCCAGATACACCACTTAGGTAACTTCAAGAGTTCTGTGAAGAATGGATTTGAAGAGGAAAAAGGCAGAAGAAATAATTAGGAAGTTATTGTGACAACATTACAACATACTGAGTCATAGAGGTAGCCAGGATAAAGAGAAGAGGATGGGTAGGCGGTAAGCAGGTTGTTCAGTCAAAGAGAACAGGATGGGATTGAGACATATTTAGGAGGAAGAATCCCTAGTATATGGTGACTGACTGGTTGTAAGACATGGTAGCATCCTTCCAGTAGCCAAAATAGAGAACACAGAAAGGAGATTGATCTGTGAACAAGGGAAGATGACATATTGAAAGCTTTGGCTACATTGGATGTGGGACAAAAACATGTGTACCTGAAGCTTCCACCAGTTTGTGCCAGAGATATGATGAGAACGGACGAGCCCACCAGGTAAAGAGTGCAGACAGCAGTATTCTACACACAGAAACCTCAGGAACACACATGTTTAGGGAGCAGGAACAGGAAAGAGAAAGAAGAATGATGTAAAGAGAACAGCCTTTGAAGAAGTAATAGTTTTACAAAGGACATGATAGATGTCATCAAATGTAGTAGAAAGAACCAGCTGGATATGGGATAACCGTGTTCATTAACTTCTCTGGTGACCTGAGTGAATACTGTTTCAGTGTATGGCAAAGCAGATAGTTCTGGACTGAGAAATAAATGTAAAGTGAAGAAATAAGGATAGTCCATTATAAACTATTCCTTTAAGGAATTTCAATGCAAAGAAGAGTTTGGAAATAGCTAGAATGAAACTAGGTTTTCTCTTTTGCATAGGAGAAATTTGAGCATGTTTTTAGGCTACCATAATTAGGAAAAGAATAAAACAGGGAATGAATACTGAAACAAAGTCCCATAGAAAAGATGGGGGTCAAGGGCATTAAAGGAGGAGAGAGTCTCATTTAAAAGGCTCCCTATGAGCCGGGCGTGGTGGCGCACGCTTGTAATCCCAGCATTCGGGAGGCTGAGACCGGAGGATCCGGGTTCTTCGCGGCCAGCCTCAGCTATCTAGTGAGGCACTCTGCAACTTAGTGAGACTCAGTTTCAACATAAAGAATAAAAAATAGGGCTGGGGGTATAGCTCGAAGGTAGAACGCCCCTGAGTTCAATCCCCAGTACCACAAAAAAAAAAAAAAAAAAAAAGGCTCCCTATGATCTGAGAATGAAGGAAAGGAAGTAGAGAAGGGCATGAACATGGATCACCTGTGTGACTGCAAAATCAACAGCGAGAGATTGGGAGTTACAAAGAGGAACAGCAGAGGCTCCCAGCAGCTGGAGCTTTTGCTCGAAAATGAAAGAGCAAAGGTCTATGAATGTATGAATGGGAGTGGAGGGCTAGGGGAAGACCATCTCCTCCACTGTGCCTCCAATGAAAGAATGTGCATGACCACTAGAGAGGGCTGCAAGGCTGCCAAAGCCTCCAACCTGGAAAGTAGAGAATGTATTCTGCCAAGACTTGAAGATGCAGGGACATTCATTTACATTGGAAGGAGAGTTTTCAGTGTAAAAGAGCCAGATTAGGTGAAAAGATACAGACCATACAAAACGATAAGAGAATGAAACAGGGAAAAGGTCAGGAGGTGGGAAATAGTAAAATGTGAAAGTGGAAAGGGAATGTACTTAATTTCATCAAGCAGGCCTCAGACAGAAATGGTGAAGGCTGCCCTCAGATTTCCAAGAGGGTAGGGAAATGTCTACACGAATGTGTGGCATCTCAGGACATCTGGAACAGCTGCAAGAGCCCTAGTGAAGGAGAGCGTTTCTAGAAGGTTTGGAACCTGTGGTAGGGCTTCCTGAAGTCCCTTCCAATTCTCATGTCTTAAGATTTCACCATCATGAAAATCACACATTCACAGACTGAAGATAACTGGCACATGTTTTGACATTAAAGAAAACACAAAAAGGGCCAAAAAAAATTGTAAAACAGTGTAAGAACTAAAATGTCACTTATCATTAGTACTAAGTATTATAATATGTATCTACAAAACAAGTTGAGGTAAAAAAATTCTATAAAAGATTGATTTTCATATAAAAAAACCCTTTAGTAATTTTAATATTCTGATGTTAGTAAAACTTTTCATCATGACTATAGCCACTTGGCTCCTAAGAGGTCCCTATTGACCTAAAAAACACTGATCTAAATGTGTTTTAGGATATGTTCACATACACACACACACACACACACACACACACACACACGAAGGGACTCCTTTCTTTAAAGTTCTAGCAGAGTGTTACCGGTATTCAGTTCTCTCAGTCACCTAAATATGAAGATGGGTGACTCCATGGGCCAACGACAACTTCCTGAAGTTGCCTAGTTTGGGAGTGTTGGGGGCGAGGTAACAGCTCTCCCTGAAGGGTAATCAATAAAAGCCTGTTGAACTGAACTAAATTATACTTCATAAGACAATTTGAGAAGCAAAAGATTAAGGACTATGTCTTCTCTGGAACAAAACATAGCCACAAAGAAAAGGTAGAGAGATTAGTGCATAAAAAGAAGCAATAATAGCTGGGCGTGGTGTCGCACGCTTGTAATCCCAGCATTTGGGAGGCTGAGACCGGAGGATCCAGGTTCGCAGCCAGCCTCAGCTACCTAGTGAGGCATTCCGCAACTTAGTGAGACCTGGTTTCAAAATAAAGAATAAAAAATAGGGCTGGGGGTATAGCTTGAAGGTAGAATGCCCCTGAGTTCAATCCTCAGTACTGCAAAAAAAAAAAAAAAGAAGCAATAATTTAAACCACTGGAAAAGCATTGTGTATGGTTTGAATCTTTTTCACATATGATAGCTCACCTACAGTGGAGCATGATCAACCTTCTACAGAGGTTCATTTCATCTCTTACGTTAGTTTTTCTTCATCTCCATGTTAGACCATTAGCTATATTTGCACATATTTTTTTCACTTGAACATGGATTCAAGTGATGGGCAGGCTTTTCTATACTTTATAAAAGGAAAAACTAAGCTTCAGAGAGATTATGTGACTTGTTCAAATTTATATATAAAATAGGATTAGAATCTAATTTATTTTATTTATAAATATTTAAATGAATATCCGAGGATCACTTAATTTACACAAGATTTCCTTCTAAGCCCAGGACAGCCAAAGTAGTTCTTAGCAACAAGAACCATGCAGGAGGTATCACAATACCTGACTTCAAACTCTACTACAAAGCCACAGTAATAAAAACAGCATGGTAATCGCACAAAAACAGACACATAGACCAATGGAGCAGAATAGAAGACTCAGAAACAGACCCACAGGCTTATAGTCAACTGATTGTTTTTTTTTTTTTTTTTTTTTTTGCGGTACTGGGGATTGAACTCAGGGGCATTCTACCTCCGAGCTACACCCCCAGCCCTATTTTTTTTTTTTATTCTTTATTTTGAAACCGAGTCTCACTAAGTTGCGGAGTGCCTCACTAGGTAGCTGAGGCTGGCCGCGAACCCGGATCCTCTGGTCTCAGCCTCCCAAATGCTGGGATTACAAGCGTGCGCCACGACGCCCGGCTATAGTCAACTGATTTTTGACAAAGAAGCCAAAAATATACACTGGAAAAAAGATAGCCTCTTTAACAAATGGTGTTGGCAAAACTGGTTAACCATATGCAGGAAAATGGAAATAAACCTCACTTTCTCACCCTGCACAAGAGTCAACTCAAGGTGGATCAAAGACCTGGAAGTCAGGCCAGAGACCTTGCAGCTACTTGAAGAGGGCATAGGACCAACACTTGAACACATAGGCACAGGTAAAAACTTTCTCAACAAGACCTCAAAAGCACAAGCAACTCAAAAGAAGATCAATACATGGGACTGCATTAAACTGAAGAGCTTCTGTGCAGCAAAGGAAACTATTAAGAATCTCAACAGAGAGCCTACAGAGTGGGAGAAAATTTTTGCCAGTTACTCTACAGATAAGGGTCTAATATCTAGTCTATACAAAGAACTCAAGAAAATCACAGCCAAGAAAACAAGTAACCCAATCAAAAAATGGGCAAAGGATCTAAATAGACACTTCACAAAAGAAGAAATACAAATGGCCAATAAATGTATGAGGAAATGTTCCACATCATTAGCAATCAGAGAGATGCAAATCAAAACTACTACTCCAATCAGAATGGCAATCATAAAAAACACGAACAACAACAAATGCTGGCGAGGGTGTGGAGAAGTGGGAACACTAATACATTGTTGGTGGGATTGCAAACTAGTGCAACCAGTTTGGAAAACAGTATGGAGGATCCTCAGACGAATGGGAATGAACCTACCATATGATCCAGCAATACCACTTCTGGGTATCTATCCAAAAAAAATGGAAACCAAACTATCAGACCGACACATGTGTATCTATGTTTATAGCTGCACAATTCATAATAGCCAAACTATGGAAGCAGCCAAGATGTCCATCGAGAGATGAATGGATTACAAAACTATGGGATATGTACACAATGGAATTTTACTCAGCCATAAAGAAGAACAAAATCATGTTATTTGCAGGGAAATGGATGGAACTAGAAAACATTATGTTAAGTGGGATTAGCCAGTCACAAAGAGTAAAGAAGCATATGTTCTCCCTAATATGTGGATGCTAGGGAGAAGATGGGGCATAAGAGGGTCTCCAGATGGAAAAGGAGAGACCCTCGATAAACAAAGAAGTTGATTTAATCAAAGCGGATAGACGGGGGAGGGGGGATACCCTAATATACATCAAGGTTACTCAGTAAACCGAACTTGAGAGGGAGGGAGGGCGAGGGAACGGGGTGGGAATCTAGGGAAGGGG
This sequence comes from Graphiurus murinus, assembly GCA_004027655.1. Taxonomy (NCBI): domain Eukaryota; kingdom Metazoa; phylum Chordata; class Mammalia; order Rodentia; family Gliridae; genus Graphiurus; species Graphiurus murinus. The sequence goes on from PVLC010009463.1 coordinate 43,549, forward strand.
TCAAATGAGAAATGTGGGCACATATGTCGTTACCAATTTGTACCTAACAAAGATGTATGCCTATAATGCATGAATAATAAAAATAAATAAATAAAAAAAATTTAAAAAATAGGGCTGGGGGTATAGCTTGGAGGTAGAATGCCCCTGAGTTCCACCCCCAGTACCGCAAAAAAAGAAGAATGCATAATAGGGTTTTTTAGACTCTGTCGTAAGATTCACATTGTATATGGCAAACACAGTATAAGCGCCATCTAGGAATATTGTTTGATATAGCAAAAAGAATATAACAGTGAAAATGGTGATTCTGTTTGTAATATTCATTAGTATGTGAAACATTGAATTATTATTCTTTTTCTGACAAAGCATCTAAATATTTAAACATACCACAACTAACCTTCAAACTCAAAGAAACTTACAATAAGAAAAAAAAAACAGAAACATTTTCATTCAATAAAAGAGGACAATTAAGCTGGGTCTAATGGTGCATACCTATAATCCCTCCCACTTGGGAGATGGAGACAGGAGGATTGGAGGTTTGTTGCCAGCCTCGGCAGCTTATAGTGAGGCCCTCCCCAGCTTAGTGGGACCCTGCTATAAAATAGGGCCGGTGGTGTAGAATGCTCCTGGATTCAATCCCCAATAACCCTCTCCAAAGACAATTAGAGAAAAAATATTTCTTATTAGTGAATAATAGGAAATTTAGCAAAATGTGAATTAGTTTTAAAGCCTATAGTTACCTGTTGAATGGTGTAAATGTTGCATTAATGTTTAATAATCAGTTTAATACATGTAAAATATTGATCAAAGACCAGAATATCACTACCCTATTTACTGTGACAGACTATTCTAAACATTTTAACCTATTCCTCTCAAAAAAAAAAAAAAAAAAAAAACCCACAGCAAGAATATTGATGATTAAAAACATTTAAATTTGAGGGCTGGGGAAGCAGGTCAGTGCTAAAGTGCCTGCCTTATGTGTTCTAGGCCCTGGCTTCAATCCCCAGTTTAAAAAAAAAAAAAAAAAAAAAGACAAATTTTAGACTCCCTCTGTTTATTTGGTTTCTTTATTTTTGGTAATGGGGATTGAACCCAGGGGCACTCTACCTCCAAGCTCTACACCCCCAATCCTTTTTATTTTTTATTTTGAAACAGAATCTCACTAAGTTGCTGAAGGTTTCCCTAAGTTGCCAAGGCTGGCTTCAAACCTGAAATCCTCCTGTCTCAGCCTCCCATGTACTGGGATTATAGGCGTATGCACCATACCTAGCTTGCCTCTATTTTATGCACTGGGTTTTAAATAGCAGTCTATGGAGATACACTGAAAATTTGCCTGAAAAGTAATCATAGGCTAGGATGTAGCTCAGTGGTAACTTGCCTAGCACGCACAAGGCCCTCACAACTGAGGAGAGAGGAGAGAGAGGAGAGAGGAGAATGGAGAGTAGGAAGGAGGGAGGGAGGGAGGGAGAGGGGAGAGAGAACCAACAAAACTCACATAGTGGTAGGAGGTCTATGTGGGGGTTTTGTTATAAAAAGTCATTTTAGAGGGTAATTTTCATAAGTATAAAACAGCTCTAACTTTATTCTTAAAATAATAGTAAAAACCAGAGCTCAAATTTTATATTAATAACTGAAGGCATGAGCACAAATCACCTACATATTTAAGCACTATAAACCTCCAGAATTATGACACTGGGACACAAAGAAAAAGGTAAAAGCCATTTAGGTTCAGACTAATCCTTTATAATCTAAGCTCTCCCAAAGGGCAGCATACTTTTCTAATATCTGGACCTTAAGGTAAGCTGCGTGAGATGTCTGGTCTTGTATATTCAGGAGTAAACCCAAATACATCTTCCTTTAATTCTTTGGCACTTCAAATGAATTTAGAATTGTCTAAAGAAAAAATGCTTGCTGGAGGAGCTATGTGAACAAGCTTGTTGTCCTGCTACTATATCTAGTCAAGCATTCGGATACTACAACTTTGGCAAATCCCATTAATACTTTAAGAAGTCAAAGACTTTAAAACTTCTAAAGAAAGTTCCTGTGAAGGAGTCACATGAGCAAGTTTAAGCAAGCAGGGTGTGTATACAATATGGTAATAAATACAATGCAAACAAAAGATTTGTTTAATTATAGTGGAAATAATTGTTATTTAAAAGTGACTTCTTCATAAAAGAATAAACTGGACTAGTGGCAAAAGAATTGTATGTTATGATGCCTTAAGACTAAAAACAGAAGACAGAAATTTCAAAGTAAAGTCTTGGCAGACACCCAGTCTCCATGCAAGAATTCTGGCCAAACAATTCCTTCCTAACTTCCAAAGCTTGTTTCCGTCCTAGAAGTCGAAGACAGGTTGTTCATTTTGAGTTAAATATAATTTGAGCCCTGCAAATTTATAGGGTTCTTCTATTTTTCTATGGTGATGTACATTAGAACTTCTTTCATAAAATTTATGATTATTTGGGGGTATGGTGGAGAGGGAATATCAAACTATGTATAACAGCATGGAAGAAAGTTGGGAGAGGTGCTGAGACTGGAGGATCTGGGTTCGTGGCCAGCCTCAGCTACTAAGTGAGGCTCTCCACAACTTACTGAGACCCTGTTTCTAAAAAATAAAGAATAAAAAATAGAACCGGGCATGGTGGCACACGCTTGTAATCCCAGCATTCGGGAGGCTGAGACCGGAGGATCCAGGTTCGAGGCCAGCCTCAGCTACCTAGTGAGGCACTCCACAACTTAGTGAGACTTGGTTTCAAAATAAAGAATAAAAAATAGGGCTGGGGGTATAGCTCGGAGGTAGAATGCCCCTGAGTTCAATCCCCAGTACCGCAAAAAAAAAAAAAGAATAAAAAATAGGACTGGGGTTGTAGCTTGCAGGTAGAATGCCCCTGGGTTCAATCCCCAGTACTGAAAAAAAAAAAAGAAAGAAAGTAGGGAGAGGTATAATGAGAACAAGGAGGTAGGTTCCCCGGAGCACTCTCATCTTCAAGAAATACTGGTGAAGAAAATAGTTCCTAATAGTTCCCCATGATGTAGACCTGGCACACCAGCCTTGCCATTTCCTGACATCTGGTAAGTACAGAGAGAAGGGAACTGTGGTGACTCAGTCAGTTGGTGGCCTCTGTAATGTAAGTGTCACAATTCACTCATTTTAGCCATAAGGATTAAGCATGCCAGGAAAAAGGTCTTTCCTAGAAGTCAAATGAGTAAAGCCCACAGCTAACAGTTGCTTAGTCCTTATGGGACGGATTGAGAAGCACAGACTTGTGACTTATCACAACACTTTTCCTCACAGATGCCATTAAAATATTTAGTTGAAGTAGTTCAGGAAACAGTTTCCCAAGATCATACAGTTGTTATTAAGAGAAGCAGAATTCCATCCTGTCTCCAATTTCCTCAATAGTATTTTTGTCGACACCTCATTCAGATATTTCAGTAGCTTTTTTTTTTTAACACTCCTAAGTTTCTATCCTTTGGTCAAGCTAACTTTGTATTAATTGATATCACCTAACAGATCTCTTGAGTAGTCTGGCTCTTATTTTACTGTCTACTCCTCACATGAGTTTCCCCAGTGCTGGGCCATCAGAGGCTCTCAATAAACATTTGTTTAATAAATGAATGAGCAAATGAACAAGTAAATAAAGGAAAATTCACCCACATACAATGCTTTTTGCTGCTAACAGTTTTAGGGCACCATTAACAAATATTGTTACGAAAGGGCTTTATGGCAACTTAGAAAAACATATGCAAAATAAATACAACTCAGTAACTGAGAAAGGCCAGGGCCAAGAGAAAGTGGAAGTAGAAGGGAAGAGGTTAGTATATGAAATGCATGTGATGCTATGCTACATACCTGCATTTTCTAGCTCCAAAATAAAGATGAAATGTAATTAATTATATAACAGCATTATTAAGATAAAAACAAACCAAGTTGCTCAGATAAATTCAACTATTTGTAGTACTGAAAATAGAAACTCTTGAGTAAAGTGGTAGAATACAAGGACAGTCAAATGAGTAAAGCCCACAGCTAACAGTTGCTTAGTCCTTATGGGACGGATTGAGAAGCACAGACTTGTGACTTATCACGAAAGAAATGCCATATATGTTGATGATTTAGGTAATAAAACAAATCTGCAAAGTTAAACACAAAAAACAACAAAACCAAGAGGGGCTGGGGGGTATAGCTCTGAGGTAGAGAGGCCCTGGGTTCAATCCCCAACACCAAAAGCAAAAACAAAAACAAACCTACAAAGGATTGGTTTGACATTCAGAATAGTCTATGAACTCTCCTGGAGGCAGAGGACCTTCCTTGGGTGCCATTAATAAAAAGATTATGTAAAGGGTCACAAATGACTCGTGTGTGTGTGTGTGTGTGTGTGTGTGTGTGTGTGTGTGTGTGTGTTGCTGTGGATTGAACCCAGGGGCATTCTACCTCTGAGCTATATATACTCCCAGCCCTATTTTATTTTTTATTTTGAAACAGGGTCTCACTAAGTTGCTGAGGCTAGTTTGGAGCCTGCGATCCTCTGTCTCAGCCTCCCAAGTACTGGGATCACAGACATGCATCACCACACAAAATAACTTTTTAAAAAGTATTGTTTTAAAAAATATTTCAGATCAAATAAGTGATGGCAGGAAAAAGAACATATTTAAGCATAAAATTCCTCTCTTAGCTGACAGGGAGGACTTGGTATCAGGTAAAAGAGATCAACTGAGCAAAGTAACTTTCATTCTTCTACCCTTCTTTTTGCATCTGCAGGTGTTTATAGATAAGTTAACAAGTAAAATAAGCTGATTGTTCAAAGAAATCTATACATGTTCTAAAGGACTTAAAACTTTTCTTTATTATAATTTTAGAACCACTAAGTAGTAATATTCACTATTTTCTCTCTGGAAGTTCTGACTCTGTTTTAAGGATTTTCTTTCGGCAAGTATTAGTCTTAGGAAAGGTAAAATTATCCTGAAAAAAAGTTACTGAAAACTGTATTTACTTTTTAACATTATAAAACATTTTTTACAAGTATAAAAATGACAAACTTACCTTAATCATTTTATCAAAATATCTATCCTTCAATTTTTTCATATCATTTACAATACATGAAGTATATAAGTAAGAAAGGAAGCTCAGTAATGAATATATTCTTATTTCTTTCAAAATTTGCATAATGTAGTTCAAGAACAATAGCTTGGTGATTCACTAAGGGATCTGACCACTGCTCAGATCTGAACTGTACATGAGCTAGTATTTTAATTTCCCATTTACATCTTTTCATTCTTCGCAAGCAATCCTGCTTCATGCTTCTTAAAAACACGTTATGATGTATGGATGAATTACTGGTTTACTACACCTAAGCAGCATTAATCCTCTAGTAATTATCATCCTTCATAAAGTCACCCAAATGCTTAAAAAAAGGAAGTTTAAATTATTTTTGAAAAGTCACTATTTTTCATTTTTGTATTATTTGCATCTTAATATTTAAATTTCATCTATCTACTTAAAGCATGTATATTTTCTATTAGAACGCTGTTTTAACCACAGAGTTCTAGGAACCCATAGGTTAATTTAATAGTGGTCCAGATAAGTCTGTTTTCAAACTGTGCGCCATAGAACATTGCTTTGCACGATTAAGACGTTTTGTTTGTGCAAAGTATTCAGCATCAAAAAGGTTTGGGGAGAAAAGCAAGCTGCACTTTCACTCTCAGACTTTTCAAAGCCTTTAGTATACAAGTAAAATTGTGAATTTATAAGAGAGCAATACAATATGAAGAAATTTCCTGCACTTATTTGGCCATAGTTTACTTTCTTCACAACTCATTGTTCCTAATAACAATTTAGGAAATGCTGCCTTACATTTTGCTTTATATTCAGTTATTGCTGGTCACTTAATTACAGTATGCATTGCCTTTATCTAAATTCTTATATTCAAGCTGGATAGGGTGATGCACACCTGTAATCCTACTTCTTGGGAAGCTGAAATAGGAGGATTGCAGGTTCAAAGTTAGTCTCAGCAATTAAGTAAGACCCTGTTTCAACATAAAAAATTAAAAAAGGCTGAGAGTATAGCTTGGAGGTAGAATACCTTTGGATTCAATCTCGAGTACCAATAAATAAATGAATAAATAAGTAAATATTCTTATATTCACTAGTCCACAATTTTTTTTTCTTTTCTTCTTTCTTTGCTTTTTTTTTTTTTGGCAGTACTGGCAATTGAACCAAGGAGTATTCTACCACTGAGCTATATCCATGGCCCTTTTTATATTTCATTTTGACAATTTTTATTTTTCATTTTCACTAAATTGCCTAGTCTAGACTAGATTTTGCTAGCAATCCTCCTGCCTCAGCCTCTGGAGTAGCTGGGATTATAGGCAGGCACCATTGTACCTGGCCAAAATATTTTTATCCATAAAAGAATACGCAGTTGATTCTGGAAAGATGGTAACATTTACTTGAAATAACTTACATTACTGTTTTAGTTTCCTTAATGCTAACCAAGATGAAATAAGAAAGATTTATATTTGTTACATTTTTATTTGAGAAGGCAGATAAATGAGTTTTATGTTTATATCTTATTCATTTTATTTATTTTATTTTATGGTACTGGAGATTGAACCCAAGGGTTGAGCTATACCCCCTAGCCCTATCATTTATTTATTTACTTATTTATTCATTTTGATACTAGGGATTGAACCCAGGAGCATTCTACTTCCAAGCTATACCTCCAGCTCTTTTTATTTTTTATTTTGAAATATGTTCTTACTAAGTTGCTGAGGCTAGCCTGAAACTGGTGATCCTCCTGTCTCAGACTTGCAAGCACTGGGATTATAAACATGTACCACCACACCCAGAATGGGTCTTATTTCATTGAGAGCAAGGAATATGTGGCAGTATGCTTGACTAATATGGGAAGCCCTGGGTTCAATACTCAACACCATTAAAAAGAAAAAAAGGATTTCATCAAAAGACACCGTGAGGAGTAAACAACAGAGAAGATATTTGTAACACATATATCAGACAAAGGATTAATATTCAGAATATACAAAAAGCTTCTACAAATCAGTAAGAAGTAGAAAATCCAACAGAAAAAAATATGGTTCCAAATCTTGACAAATTATCAACAAAAGAGGATATTGAAATGGATAACAAGGAGTATAAAAAGTAGTTCAATTTTATTAGTCATCAAGATATGTATATTGAAAAGTTCAATTTTATTAGTCATCAAGATACATATATTGAAACCAGGCAAGGTGGGGCACACCTATAATACCAGTACTTGGGAGGCTGAGACAGGAGGATCTCAGGTTCAAGGCCAGTGTGCAATAATTTAGGAAAACCCTGTTCTAAAAAAAGTAAAAACAGGGCTGGGGTGTATCTCAGTGGTAGAACCTCCCTTGGTTCAATCCCCAGTATCACATACACAGATATAAAAAAGATATGTATATTGAAATAACAATATAAAACTACTACTAAATCACTAGTGTGGCTAAAAAAGAAGAGACAGACCCAAAACCACACTCTCATGAACGCAGTCTAAGAATTCTCAACCTACTGTTTATTCATTAGAGGTTCACTAAATTATCAGATCTTTTCCTACAAGTCAAATTTCCTGCAGCCTGTAACATAAAAATTTAATTAAAAAAGTTAAATATAGCACCATATATACACATATATATAGATATAGATATATCTGCCTATAGATAGATAAAAGTTTTCCATGGAAATGATTACATTTAAAGTTTTTGTGCTCATTTTGGCAGAACATAAACTAAAATTGGAACAATACAGAGAAGATTAGCATGGTCCCTGTGCAAGGATGACACACAAATTCATAAAGCATTCCATATAAAAAAAAAGTTTTGGCAATTAAAAAATAATCTTTAGTTACCTGGAAAATTCTGTTATATGGGATACTTAATTTTCCAGTGATATTTAATAAAATAATTTTATTGTATTAAGAATGAGTTATAAAAATTATTAGTACTGCATAGTATACAGTTTAAAGTTTTAAGGATTTCATATACTGTTAAAAGAATTTGCCAGGGTGTGGTGGCACATGCCTATAATCCCAGTACTTGGGAAGCTGAGACAGGAGGATCAGAGATGTAGTGACCTAGAGAGATTGTTTCAAAACAACAAATTAAGAAAAAAAGAATTTCACATATTTTGAAAGATATTTAACATGGGAATTAAATGGACCAAATTACTTATGTGCATGTACAAATTTTTAAAAACTTAAAGATAAATAAAAGCATATTAGATGAAATAAAAATATTTAACAAAATAGACTGTAAAATGAAACAACCCAGAAACACATAAGTTTATCAAAGTTCATTATTTAGTGACTTAACATCAGAACTGGGGATAGGAGGATGACAGGCTTTACCCGTAAAAAATTATACATAAATAATCATGTTCAAACCGCACATTTAGATTTACTGAGGTACCATATTCACATAATGCAGTAGCAGGGCAGCTAATCCCCCACATTGTCTATGAGGGCAGCAGGCCTTAAGATGTTGTTGAGATAACTGGCTTCCATTAACAAGTGTGTGATTGGCAGGATGATAAAGTCTTTTCACTCACAGGGCAGCTATTTCCTTTTCTTTAGAAGAGGGCAGTCCTGATGATCCATCTTTTAGCTACAGTCTCTCATTGAGTCCCAATTCTCCTGCCTTCAGCTTTGATATGGTTCTAACTTTCCTCTTGTATCAGCTCATACTTGTCATCAACTTCTCTATTCAGTACAGCAAATATCAGGAGTTTGACCTCAGGGCAAAGTCCGGGTGGGCAGGTAAAATTTGACCACTGGACCTACTTCCTAATCTTTCATACCCAGCAATTCATGAAGCAGTATCAAATTCAAACTAAAAAACAGAAGCATGACCTCCTATAAGTACTATGAAAAGGCCTCTTTTGCCTTTCTAAGTATACTTGAAAAGAACTGTCAGCTGCTCTATTAAGACAGAAATGGATCACAGACCAGAAAAAAAGAAGGAAAGTGCAGAAACTCAACTGAAATGTAAATAAAGGTGTTAGCACCCCCTTTATGTTTGGAGATATACTACGTGGTATAAGTGTAAAAATACTATGTCACAAAATATCTTTATGAAATCAGAAACATAAAAGCACTATCAAAACTTTAAGGCATTCTTATTTAAATAATCACTAATATCTGATACAAAACACTTGTAGCACCTTTTGTGAGTTTTCGATTTTAAAGATTAGTTGTTGTTTTTTTTTTTTAGCTAATTCTCATACTTGGCATTTTGTCACTTAACTGAAAAATTAATTTAGAAAGGTGAAATATAAAATGTAGGGAAAAATAACTCCTCTTTTCAATGGATTAGCTACTGAAATCATAAACTTTATATGCCATAGTGACTTAGTAGCCAAAGACAAAAATTAGTTTTATCTTCTTAGTACAAGAATAGTGTAGCTTAAATTTTAACATAAATATCAGGGAAAATTATTTTAATCCCTTTTTAGAACTAGAAACTAGTTAACACCATCTAAATTCATACAAAACAGAAATTATCACATAATAAGTTTCAAATTTTTTTGTGAATAGTTTCTTGTATATAATGGGAATTATCCTCAAATAATCTCCTCTTAAAGTTGTCCTTTTGGATTGGAGAACATACTCATATCCTTGCAACAGGAAACTTACCCCAATAAGTGGTCATAACTTACTTGGAATGAATATACAATAGAACTTATTACCAACTCTCTAAAGGACTCAGTTTTCTATATTAGATCATCTCGTTCAGGAAAACTGGACTAAAAGAACTTCTAAAGGAAATGGATTAATACCAACAGAAACAATCTCTTACAGCTGGGTGCAGTGGCACACACTCATAATCCCAGTACTTGGGAGGCTGAGACAGAAGGATCACAACTTCGAGGCCAACCTCAGCAATTTAGAGAGATCCTGTTTCAAAATAACAAGAGGGCTGGGGGTATACCTCATTGTTAGAACCCCCATGGGTTCCATTTGAAAGAAAGAGAGGAAGGGAGGGAGGGAGGGAGGGAGGGAGGGAGGGAGGAAGGAAGGAAGGAAGGAAGGAAGGAAGGAAGGAAGGAAGGAAGGAAGGAAGGAAGGGGCTGTCTTCTGGTAATCTGGAATGGAAGTTGAGAGTCTATTTTCTACTAACTTGCCCAATTTAGCAAGGCTCTTGCCCAACTTAGCAAGGCTAATATCTACAGATATATGTTCTTTTTTTGATATGGTATCTGAGCATTGAACAAACAGAAATAAGTATGTTTAGTGTTTTATGGTGACAGAAATGGGCTTTTCGGTTTCCTTCTAAACCTGACTTGAAGATATACAACTTAATCCCATGTCTCATATGGAACTCTAGCCAGTTTGTGGGTGTTTTGCTTCTTTAAAGGGGGAAGGGGAGAGAAAGAGAGAGACAGAGAGAGAGAAAGAGATTGATTGTGTGTGTGTGTGTGTGTGTGTGTGTGTGTGTGTGTGTGTGTGTGTGTGTGTTACTGGGGATTGAAATCAGGGACATTCTACCTCTGAGCTTCATCCC
>PVLC010009464.1:0-54007 GCA_004027655.1 Graphiurus murinus
TTTTTTTTTCTATTAAATGTTTATTGAATGCATAAAGAATGACAATAAACTTGAAAATGTAACATACCACTTTGACAATATTTATTACTGAGGAACTTTTATTGAATACAAGTTCCTAATAAAATATTCCATAAATAAGAATGCCATTATTTCTAAAAAATTAGCAATCCATTATTTATATAGGCAATATTTTTAAAAGAATATATAGATACTAAGACTTCTAACACTGACCAAATAGTATTGACTATGGTTTGGAAGTTAAACACATTTCAGCCTTCTTTATTGTCAGTAAACTGGGATTAAACTTTGAGTTAGAGTCAACGACTGAGGAACCACTGAGGACTGCAGAATCCTGCCAGACATTAACTATGGAATCATTTTGCTGTTGCAGACACAAGGATATTTTTCAGAAGTGGAAACCACAATTTCTAGGATTTAAAAAATAAAAACTATGCCTATGGGAAAATGTGTTCTTAAATGCACATTGCATTACAAATAGCAGCAGAGATCTCCTTACTTGATTATACCCAAGATAGAGAGTAATACTAACTCAAGCACAGTCTAAGACAAGGGTTAACAAACTATTACTTACAGACCAACTATAAATCCCAGACTATTTTTTAAAATAAATTTTTATTGGAACACAGGCATGCCCATTTGCTTACATATGTTACAACAGAAGAATTAAATTAAAACATATACGGCTTTCACATTTTTTACTATCTGACTATTTGCACCCTTTTATAACAATGCACCCATCCCTGCTTGAAGATAAATCATATTTGTTCATATATGCCTCTTTGTTTGTAAGTGTGTGTGTGTGTGTGTGTGTGTGTGACTTAAGGAGTGTTGAAGTCTTGGTTTTTGTCTTTTAAAAGTATCACTGCTGTGTTTGATCTTCAATACTGGGCAAGGTGAACCTTTGTAATGGTTTCACATTGTCATCAAAACACTTAACATGACTCAGAAGATTCATCGGAAGACCCTGATGCCCCCTGCTAGTCTTCTATATATATTACTTTCTGGCCATGCACAAATTTTATATATTTTTCACAAAGTCTTTCACCTCCGATGCTTATTCTTCTCCCAACTTGGTCTTCATTATCTTTCATTACTCTCTTTTTGAAGGGGGGTTACTACCCTTAAGCATCCCCCCCCCCAGCATTCTACCTTTAAGCTACATGCCCAGTCCTTTTTATTTTTTATTTTAAAACAAGGTCCTGCTAAGTTGCTGGGCCGGTCAGGAACCTGAGATTCTCCTGCATCAGCCTCTTAAATACTGGGATTGCAGGCATGTGGCACTATACCTGACTCATTACTCTTAACAGTCAGCTAAGTATCAGCCCCTCACCCCAAACATTTGTATGTCACTGCTTCCTTTTTATACCTACATACTTTCAGGAAAATTGCTCAGTGAGTTAAATTTCTCTTGTCTGTATTGTCATAACACCTGTAATTCATAGCCATTTACTATTATTATCTTATTCATTTATTATAATTTTTAACCATTATCATTTTCTCATTTATTTGTTAAAAATTATGTAATATTCCAGGTATAGTGGTACATATCTATTATCTTAGTATTTGGGAGGCTGAGACATAAATATTTCAGGTTTGAGGCCAGCCTCAGCAACTTAGTGAGGCCTTGTTTCAAAACAAAGAATAAAACAGGGCTGGGGGTATAACTTAGAGGTAGAGCTACCCTAGGTTCAATTTCTAACAGCATTAAAGAAATCTGTCATCTTCTGCCAGGTGAATGTATTACTCACGAGATGTGGAGGTTAAGTAGAGATTACAGTCTTAAGTCCAGAGGTAAGGAGACCATTCAGATCTGCCTGCATTAATTTTAGCTTATATCCATGGTTCTACTATAATTATCACCCTTGTCATTAAAAAAATGTCTCAGTGTGGATGCCAAATCATTTGATCATCCCTATCTCAAGTCTATTTTTATATTCATGGGAATGACTTTTGAAAATGAAGTTTTGTTTATGAGAGCTGGGAAAATAAAGACATTTTATCCCTTATTGACTAATGATACTAAGTCAAATGTCTAGAGAGGCATGAGTTGCACGTGGCAGACAAAGGAACTATATGCAAAGGGGCATTGTGAGACTGGAGTAGAGTATGGTGATTTGGGGTCTCAGAGACAGATTATAAAATAGAGATTGGCAAGTACTATCATCCCCATTTTGGCAAAAGGTTGGTTTTCCTCCAAAGTTTAGGAAACAGGGAAGGAAACAATACTGTTAAACAAGGATTTTGTACCTTTGACTATCTTAGCAAAGATACCCTAAGCGACAACCATCAATTTTATGGGGGACACCATCAGTAACCAAAGAACCAAGGAGCCCCCCTTTGTAGATGTTCTATCCAATGTTAGGGCAATGTGGGTATTTTATTTTTTCAGAGTCAGGTGGGTTATCCTCTGAATATGCCCTGAAATAACTGAGATGGGCTTTGCATGAGGGCTTGGGTGTGTGTGGCACAGAAGCAGCTTTGCATCTTACATGATCAAATTTGACCTAATTAATCTACAAATTTGGGTCTGAATATTAACATGACCCATAAGCACACACATAGCCATGCCTTGGGATGCTGGAGTTACATAAATAACTGAAGAGAAAAATAAGTGATTCCTAGCATCTTGCAGCAGATTTGGCCTCACGATGTGCTCTTTCAAAGAACTCTAACATGATTTTTTATTATTACCATGAATAAAGGTTCAAGATGTTAGCATGCATTTGATCAAATATTAATAAATGTGCTTGGAGACGGTGAATATCTACCAGCAAAATAGAGGGGAAATGTCATTTGGAGCTGGCAGAGAAACATAGTAGAAAACTAGCAGTGGAGATTGCTCTAGGAGGCAGATGAGAGAGATGATTTTTCACCACTGTAGGTTGAGTGAAATGAAAATGCCCAGCTCTGTCCCTCTATGGCAAAGGCTAGGGACTTACCAATCTCATCAGCACCTGAATACTATTTTGCTCATGGACTTTAATTACATAGGCTAGACAGCTTGCAAAGAAAAAAAAAGTTGAGAATCTCTATTCTGGGGTAAATTTCCCAAGCAGTGTGTGAGAGGTGTACGCAGAAATTGTGTTGGCAAAATATTTTGTGCAAGAGCCTCCCACACACAGCTTTAAAATGTTACCCCTATGTGTTTTCCCTTCCTGCTGCTATTCAAATAACAAATGTCTGCTGCGTCTTAATCTGTTTCTTTCTCTCCCTTGCCCCATGACTCCTCCAAGAAACATTAGCAACTATTACATTCATCTCCTTATGCCATTTTGTGTAATTTCTAAATGATTTTTAAAACTAAATCTAATCCTATTTTCCTAAGAAGTTTTCTAGAAGGTAAGTTAAATGCAATGAACTATGAGCACTTCATAGTGTTCATAGCTTTTTAAACTGTTGAAATTCACACTTTACTGAAAAAGTTATAAACTTTCTTTTCACATAGTTTGTGTATTTTAAATGTTTTCAAAGAACACTAAGGAAACACTCACTCCAGATTATGGAATTACTGAAAATGTTTCTCCTGGAAGGAATTGAGCACTGTAATGATATGATCCTTCCTCCAGGATTCCAGCATTTTCTCACCTCCCCTGTTAAGTGGTCCATCGTGTTACTTTGAGTTATCTTCTCAGTTTTGGAAGATATCTGGAATCCATTCATGGAAAGCATATGTGTTCTTAATTAGCAGCCCCTGAAAATACAATAGCAGGGAAAATCAGGTCAGGTCATTTCTTTATTCACCACACACTCCATAAACTTTTATTGAACATGTGTAGTATAGTTATTAGAAGTGTATGATATTGAGAAAGTGATCATGCCAGTGGTGAGAACAGACTGTGGATCCACAAAGACCTGAACTGGAATCTTAACCCTGCCTTGCTTGCTGTGTGGCTATCGGCACTCTAAGTTAGCTAACCTGCTGCTTATTTTATAAACATCTTCTGATTAAAGCTTGAAGATGAGATTCAAATAACTTGCATTTATCAATATACAACATTATACATATTTGTAATTTCTATAACTCTAAGTTATTGTAATTTATATTAATATCTCTTTTTTTTTGGCACTAGGGATTGAACCTAGGAGCATTCTACTTCAAGCTACACCCCCCAGCCCTTCTTATTATTTTAAACTGAAACAGGGTTTCATCAAGTTGCTGAGGTCCTTGCTAAGTTGTTGAGGCTGGCTTCAAACCTTCAATTCTCCTGTCTGCCTCCCAAATACTGGGATTACAGGCATATTCCACCATACCCAGATTATCCTTTGAGTAATATTACATAGAGACCATGGCATATTAAAATGCTCAACCTTCTCCAGTGAAGTCTAATTATCAGTTTTGTTTTTACCCTTTTTGTTGAGACCCTTGTCCTCTTTGGCCCTATTCTAGATATCTTTGAAGGTAACCTAGTGGCAATATATTCCAGGTGCAACTTGATTTTACATGTACAACATTAATGTTAGTGATTAATAGTCTTAGGGACCAAAATATTTTGTGTTAGAAGTATGTATTAGATTAGGTAGTAGAACTGGGAACATTTATTGAAAAATATTAATTCATGTTGATAAATATATTTTATTAAGTTATCTTGATTTTTGAAGTAATTTATTGTTGAATACATTTTGCCTTTTTAAACATGCCAGCTTATATTATTTCTATGACAAAAGTTTTATTATTTTTCATATGCTATTCTGTATTTTATCATTGGAAATAATATATTTAAGTTAGTATATTAATGAATTTCATCCAATCTCCTAAGATGCTTCCTATTGTACCACAAAGAAAGATACAATTTTATATAGATATCCATATTCAAATATGAATCTTGATTTCTACATCACATCATGAATATGTATCAATTCAGGTATGTTATATACTTAAAATTTAAAGGTTAAAGCAAGAGGGCTTCTGGAAGATAACCTCTGGACCTTGAAGTAGAAAAATAGTTCTTTTTATGGTACAGGAGTCTGAACCCAGGACATTCTACCTCCTAGCTACATCTCCATCTCTTTTTATTTTTTGGGTTGAAATAGGGTCTTACTGAAAGTCTTGCTAAGTTTTTGAGACCAGTCTTGAAACTACCATCCTCCTGGCTTAGCCTCCCAAGTACTGGGATTATAGGCATATACCACCATGCCTGGCTGAAAAACATTTCTCAATATAAGACAAGAGCATACACCATAGAAGAGCATTAGTAAACTAGACTACATTAAAAATATGATCTCCACTAAGAAAGTGAAAAGCAAGCCATAGAATGGGGGAACTTATTTATGTTACATATAACTGAGTAGTGTTTATATTATAGCAATTTCTCTAAATCAACAACAACAAAAAAAGATAGATGGCTCAAATATAAAATTTGTTAAATGGGATAAAGACTTCCACAACCCCTTTACAAAGAAGTATATTCAAACTTCATGACACAGATGAAGTATTTTGACCTTTATTCAAAATCAGAGAAATGCAAAGGTAAACCACAATGAAATTGTAGTTCCTATCCACAGGATGGTGAAAATAAAACTGGCTGAAATACCAAATACTGGTCCAGATGTAAAACTGCTAGAATTCTTGTGCACTGCCAGTAAGAGCCTGATTTGTTCAAGCACTTTAAAAAGTGTTTGGTAGTACCATTAAACATATGCAAACCCTATGACCTAGCAACTTCATTTCTATGTATAAACCTAAGAGAAACTCGTGCATATGTGCACCAAAAGCTGTGCACAAGAGTGTTTATAGAAGTGTTACTCTTAATTGCCGAGCTCTGGAAACAGTCCAATATCAATCAACAGTATATTGGATAAATAAATTGTGGTATATTTATATAGTGGAACACCAAACTACTAGTTCATAAAACAACTTTGATGCATGTAACAAATATATTATTTTTAAAGACACCAGACACAAAACAATACATATTGTGTGAAAATATTTATATAAATTCAATAAACATGAAGATTACTATATGGCGGCCTCAGTTAATACTTTGGGGAGATGGCAAAGGGTAGTGACAGTGAGGGGATACTCTAAGTTTCTGCAAATATTTTGTTTCATGACTTGATTACAAGTCTGTGCTCACATTATTCATTAATTAGTTAATTATGGTTCTGAGAATGAACCCAGAGGCTATCTACATCCAAGCTTTACCCCCAGAATTATTTTTAATTTTTTTTTACTTTGAAATAATTTCTAAAGCACTGAGGGTCTCAGTAAGTTGCTGAGACTAGCCTTAAAGCTGTGATCCTCCTATAATTCCCACACCTATAGGAATTATAGGTGTGCACCACTGTACATGGCTTGTGGCTCACTTTATAATAGCTCATCGAGCTATTTAAATTGTATACTTTGGGTGTATACATCAATGAAAGTATTACTTGTTTACAAACTATATGCATAAAGTTATGTGTGAACAGCAGAGAAAATAATGCCTCTATCTGACCTGGGACATGAAAGAAATCATAGAGCCGGGCATGGTGGTGCATGCTTGTAATCCCAGCATTTGGGAGGCAGAGGATCCAACTTCATGGCCAGCCTCAGCTACCTAGTGAGGCACTCCACAACTTAGTGAGACCCTGTTTCAAAATAAAGAAAAAAAAATAGGGCTAGGGCTGTAGCTCGGAGGTAGAATGCCCCCAGATTCCATCCCTAGTACCACAAAAAAAAAAAAAAAAAATCATAAAGGGAAGATTGGAAGTCAGACCTTACACCATGATGCATTCCTATGCAAGTACAGAAATCTTGAAAGCAGAGTTTTATGTTTGGTATAGGGACAACTCAGGAACTCAGGAATATGTGTATCTCAATAATGCACCAAGACCCGTCACTATCTCAACTCCTGCTGTCCTTATTGTGTGAATTTTTTCCTCCAGGATAAAAAATGACTATTATTTCTTCAGAACTTTAGTCAAAACTACAGGAAGGAAGAAGGAGGAGAAAAGGTTGCCCAGCAATATTGTAACTATGTGTTATTCACTATAACTATGTTATGTCACCCCTTTGGTTGAGGAATCCTGAGATGAAAAACAGAAGGCGAGGAAAGGGGGTTAGAAATAGGTGACGGAGCAAACCTATGTGACTTGCCATAGACTTGAAAGATATGTGTGCTGGATATGCTTCGAGAAAATACTACAAGGAAAAGAGTAAGTATATACAAATGTAGTTTTTTGTCTTCATGCGCTTTTTCTACCTGAAATAAGGTTGCATGTTCCCAGAAATTTTCTCATCTCTTCATGAGTAGTAGGTTTTAAGGTACATTAACTATATTTAACATATGGCGGCTCTCAAGGACTGAAGAGCCATAATGAAGTTCACTGTGTAGGCACTTAATTAGGAAGCACTTAATTGTGGGCTCTGGTGGCAACACTAAAGTTCAGTTGCTCTCTTTAATAGTTGAACATACATGAAATGATAGGAAAACAATTTAATTTTAAGTATAAATTTTCCAAAGCATTCAGTAGATAGGCATCAAAATGTAAAGTTTCTTTATGAAAAGCAGGAACAAAATATCACATGAATAACTTCAGAAAGAACAAAGCAATCTTTTGGTCAGTTCACTTTGGGCAAAATAAAATGAATATTTTGTCAATTCTGGTATTACTAGAAATTGGTCACCCATCTATTCAACAAATAATTGTTGTGTGCCCTTTATGTGCTAGGTATCATGTTGCTTACTATAATACATGTCATCATATTTAATTTCTACAAAAGCCCTTCTCATTTTATGAATGATAAAACTGAGTCTCATATGGGATCAGGAATTAGCCAATTATTAAATAGTAGGTTCTACAATCACAACTAAGACTTTTTTGACCCTGGTCTCGCTACTCTTGAGAGTTGAGTTGCTTATAATGACCCTTATTCCTGATGCTAAATGCTTCCACTCATCTGCCTAGTTTTCCAACTAAACACATTACACATTGATATAAATGATATAGTTTTACATTATTTCAAATCATCCATTGTCAATTGTCAGTAGTTTTTAAGGCATTTACTATCAACTAATTTTTGTGTGTGTGTGTGGTACTGGGGATTGAACTCAGGGACATTCTACCTCTGAGCTATACACCCAGCCCTATTTTTTATTCTTTATTTTGAAACAGGGTCTCACTAAGTTGTGGAGTGCCTCACTAGGTAGCAGAGGCTGGCTGCAAACCCGGATCCTCTGGTCTCAGCCTCCCAAATGATGGGATCAACTAATTTTTCAAAGGAGATATGTTTATGAAGAATGTTATCTGATTTCTTCTCTGTGTCATAGAATTTGGAGTGATTTTAGCTCAAAATTCTGCCCACATAAGTATGAGGATCTGGATATATCTTATGCAGCTTTTTATTTTAAAGTGGCAGTCTACAATTTAAGAAAATCCTCAAGTATTAAATTATTAAAATAAAAAGAATAAATGGAAAGAAGGAAATTTCCAGAAACAACATGTACATCTCTTACTTTTTTAGGTTTATTTACCCCTGGGTTGTTGTCAGGATCAGTATCAACAACACTAAGAAGTGATACTATTCAGGGAAGTGGAACTTCCCATCAAGCTTTGTACATTAAATTTCTTTTCTTGGCATTATTGTATTATTTGAGGACTTTAGATTTTCTTAAATTAGCAGTTGAGGCGCAAGTGTTTGACTCTAGATAAAAATGAAAACTTAAACAAAATAAAGTACTACTCAGAATACTTAAAATAGAATCATTTTGTTCTAAAATGTTGATAATATCATGGCAGTCAATGAAAACCATATTAAGCTAAGGGCACATTAGTGCCTGTTTGCATAGAGGAATCTGAGCTAAAATAGACATCACTCATGAACAAGTTGGGACATTAATATTGCATTATACTTTTGCCCTGTACATTGCATGAAGTATTTCCACTCTCACTTTCCCTGAGCATGAAATAAACACTTAATAACAACATTTAGCATTGTGTATGGGGTGAGTATTTTCTTCTTCTTCTTTTATGTTTAAGGCAACAAGGCTTTCTTTTTCATGATGGGATGGGTCCACATATGTGAAAGGGAAGATTCCTATTGTGAGAGAGACACAGAAATAGCAGCAGACCCCAGCTCACAATATAATACTTTGGGAAAAGTAAAACTATTATTTTGTATTTTATATATAAATATATTTAAATTTTCCATACTTATCATCATCATCATCATTATTATTATTGCTACATTTTGGGGCCAGTGAACCATTGCAGAAGATGGAAAATCCCTTCCAATAGCTCATGAAACTTTTCACAAGTAGGTGGCTTTTGGTGACTCACACACACAAAAAAGGATCTATGGTACAGATTATTTTAAGGGGACAATAAAATGATACTGGTTTATTTTGCACTAATAATGGAAAAGTTAATGTCATAAAAAACAAGTTTTTAATGCTATTGGAAACTAGTCCAGTAATATTTTGAGAGAACAAACATTTATGATAACTACTATTGTTGTTAATATTTCTACGATTAGTATAACCTATTAATTATTAATATTCTTCACCTAAAGATATTCTTCCTCAAGTCAGGGGTACTTGCCTCATCATTCCACTCAAACAGGGAATAATCTCAACATTAGGGCAATGCTAGAGTTTCCTTCCTACACATAGGTATCATGCCATGAAATAGTTCTAAAATATGCCATTAACCAGGCCTGGTGTGGGCGGAAGTGTTAGGAAATGGACATCTTCATATATTGCTTGTGGGAGCAAACGAGTAAAATGCTTCCAGAAAGCAGCATATATCAAAAGAGGACATGCTCTTTGAACCAGAGTCTATCCAATTCTAGAAGTCTGCCCCAAGGAACTAATCAGGGAAATGCTAAGGATGTTCATTGAAATATTATTTAAAATAGACAAAAATAAAATAATTAAATTTATGAGAGGATTTTAAAAAATACTGTAACTGATCTACTCAATAAAATTTTTAAAAATTATGCAAATTTATGTTTTTATATGGAAAATATTCATAATATGTTGCAAAGAGGAAAAAGGAGGTTAAGAGAAAACTACTTTTATAAACATAAAGTACATATTTATAGTTAAACTTGAATATTATTATAGAGATAGTTTAGGTAGTTATAACCATATTAAATACATGAATAGAATAGGAAAATACTATTATAATTGTAAAAGTTATCTTTGCTATTATTGAAGATTTCAAAATATTTTCCTTTCCCCTTGTCTGTGTTTATCTTTTTTCTCACATAAATATGAATACTTGCATAGTGAAAATTAAAATTATTAACATATAGGTTATTCATTGGCTTCCAATAGTTGGACTGATCTTCATGTTAGCATGTCTGCTTCTTAATTCTTCTGTTTTGGTAACTGACATCATACTTTTCACATTTTCTCTAAACTAGATTCTTATCTTTCTTGGTCATAGCAGCTGTGTGATCTTGTTGTTAATGTCACTGTTAGAGATTGCCTAATATCTCGGAATATGTGTGGAACAGGGAAATGCCCCAAGCAATATTCTATAACAATGAAAATTGAAACATTAAAATAATTGAAACTATTTGGGTCTAATATGTATATATATATACATATATGGATATATACATACATATCCATATATGCATATATGGATATATATGTATAAACAAGTTTCATTGCAAATTTTCTTCTGTCTTTTATTTGTTTTATATTAGTAAAAGATTGGCAAAGATAAATACAGCTATACTGTGATTTATTTTTTCCAGAGAACTGCTCTGTAGCAATCACTAAATGTGAAATAGCTCAATTTATCCAGTGTTTACAATTTTTTTGTGTGTGTGGGACAGGGGATTGAACTCAGAAGCATTCTATCTTTGATCTACACCCCCAGACAGATTTTATTTCTTGTTTTGGAAACAGGGTCTTGCTAGGTTGATGAGAGTCTTACTACTTGATGAGGGTCTTCGAAACTATGATCCTCCTGTCTCAGCCTCCCAAGTACTGGGATTACAAGCGTGCATCACCATGCCTGGCTGTGTGTGTGTGTGTGTGTGTGTGTGTGTGTGTGTATAAACTTATATTTCATTGCAAATTTTTCTTCTGTCTCATTTTTTTTATATTAGTAAAAGATCAGCAAAGATAAACACAACCATACTGTGATTTTTTTTTTTTTTTTTCCGGAGAACTTCTCTATAGCAATAACTAAATGTGAAATAGCTCAATTTATCCAGTGTTTACAAATTTCACTGACCATTTCAATCTGCTTTTTTTCTCCTGCAAAGTGAAGCCATTTAAAGGATACTCGCTGTATTATGTTCCTGCTTTAACAAATTACCAAAAGCTAGATGGTTTCCAATAACAGAAATTTATTCTCTCAAACTTGAATACTAGAAGTCTGAAATCAAGATGCTGGAGGGCCAAGATCCTCCAAAGTCTCTAAAATAGAATTCTTCCATACCTCTTTAGCTTCTGGTGATTTTTAGCAATAGGTTAAGCCCACTTGGCTTATAGATTAATTGTTCCAATTTTTACCTTTGGCTTCCCATGGCTTTCTTCCCTCTGTGTTTGTCTGTATCTCTGCACCTTATCTCCTCATATTTAGAGGCTACCCTCATCAAGTAAGACCTATTGTTACATTGATTCCATCTACAAGACCTAATCTCCAAATAAAGTCACATTTACAGATACAGTGGTTAAGACTTCCAACATATTTTTCTGGGAGAGACAATTCAATCTAGGACATTCATATAGCACTTTGAACCTGTATTACAGCACTTAACTTATAACTACTAGTTTAGGTGCACTTTCTTATCCTTGTCATGCACTACCACACTCATAATCCTTAAGATCAAGGTCCATTTCATATTTTTCTATTTTAATTCTTATTGGTGCGTTGCAAGTATAAATCACGATGAGATTCAAAGTTAGGTATTCAAATGTGCATACAGCATCTCTTGGTGTATTTCCTCCATGTCGTATTTTTCTTTATATCTGCCTTTGCAGCTTGTATGTTGCTTTAACACACTCCTTTAATGAATATAAATGAAATAGAAGATAGAAGTAAAGCAAAAATAATGTAAAAAGGTAATGAAAGAAGGAAAAGTTAGTCTACACAGCAATTTGCAACATTTGCTGATTATTGGCAATGATTTATAAACTTTGGGGAAAAAATATGTTTTTCCCTTTAAAAAACCCTCTGATTCATTGAATAATTAGATGATCCAATACTCTATATATTAGACAATTTGTCCAGATGATTCTATTTTTTGATCAAGCGAACACATAAAACACTGCATGCCTATCCATTACAGGAAAATGACAGTGGAATGGTGTAGGGAGTCATTATCTATTTTTCATGCACTGTAAGCTGTTTCACCTAAGCAAATTGTTTAATTAATATGAATCTGTTTTTATTGGTAAAATAAGTGATAATCACTTCTAAAATTCTTTTTTATACTATTATTGTTGCATTATAGTCTCACATCATAATGAAGTTCACAGTGATAGTGATATACATGCACACAACACTTGGTGAGTTTTCCCCCAGTTCCCTCCCTACTCTCCCCCTTCCGTATACAAAATATTGTATTCCTTCTTTAAGGTCATTGTTGCCTCCAAATGTGTGGATGTATTTGTGGAATTTCTCCCTTTGGTCTTTGTAGAAGAGTTAGTATGTTTGATGTCACTTCTCAAGTATTTTCTTGGTATGGTCATGCTGAAATCATAAGAAAGTTCAAATGGTAGTTAATTTTGAGTATAGGAACAATAGATGGATTCTACCTGCCCTATATTATACATTTGTATAATGAGCTAATATTTATAATGTAGCGCTATTAATACATTTTATTTTATAACAGAAAGTTATTAATACATATTTTGTACTTAACAAAGATTAAATAAATCAGGTGGTACTAAAAACTAAAAATAAAACTGCAAAACAACATGTAGAAGAAAATATAAATGCATATACAATTCAAAATAGGGGATCAAAGTTGACATAAAAGTAGAGGGTCTATTAAGCTTTCAATATTCATATTTTTGGCCTTTATTCTGGTTTTGTAGCTTTCCTAAATCTTTGATTTGGGAATTTTTTTTTTGTTTTTTTTTACTATAAAATAGCATTTTCTCTTGAGATTTCTGAGATGAAGTTTGTTTGAACTTACAATATGTTGAATTTGTCCATCTCACAGACTATGGATAAATTAATAAAACTGTCATGTTGGGGGTGGCATTATCAATAGTGAGTGTTTTCAGAAGAAAATGCAAATATAAAAAAACTGTGATAAAAGCTGGGCGTGATGGCGCACGCTTATAATGCCTCCCAGCATTTGGTTTGGGAGGCTGAGACTGAAGGATCTGGGTTCACCATCAGCCTCAGCTGCTTAGTGAGGCGCTCCACAACTTAGTGAGACCCTGTTTCAAAATAAAGAATAAAAAAATAGGGCTGGGGCTGTAGCTCGGAGGTAGAATGCCCCCAGGTTCCATCCCCAGTACCACACACACACACACACACACACACACACACACACAAAAAAAAAAAAAAAACTGTGATAAAAGGAATTTCATACTTATGTTCAAGGGAATAAGAAGAAATAGAAAATGAACATCAAGTGCACACCATAATACATAGACACTTATGTATTTAAACACATGATGTCTGTATACTCATAGTCAAATGACTTGCAATAAGAATTTAGTCTTTTAAGCTAAATTTCAAATTTTCATTTTGAGAAGAAATTGAAACCCAAGCAAAAGGAAACTGGGGAATGGGTTGATTAGAAAGTCAATTTGACACTTGACATTTGATAGTTTTATTATTTTCTTTCTTTTTTTTTAGGATGCTTTGTCTGGAGAGGACAAGTTAAAATGATCAACTTCAAAATGAATGGAGTAATTCATCTTTGTGAGTTCATGGACAGATTTTTAGTAGTCAGACTATGCAAAAATTGTTGAGGTCTGAATTTTTACTTTTATGAAAACTAGATCATTCAGATGTTATAGATACTTAAGATCATAGCTTGAATTATTGGGAGGCAATTCTATGAAAAAGAGAAGAGAATCTCAATTATAAAATTGAGTTGATTCAGATGCCAAGAAAAGTGACTTAACTTTTTTTTTTTTTTTTTTTTTGGTGCATTGTAATCATACATCTTAATGAGGTACAGGGTAGTAGAGGCATATATGCCCACATCTCTCATTTAGCCCTTCTCCAATTCCCACCCCACTTCCCCCCCTCCTTAACTTTCTCTGTGTCACATTTCACATGAGAACTCTTCATTGTGGCTTAAGAATAGTTATAGAAATAGAGTTAAATTAATATATAAATCTATGAAGATTTCAAGCCATATTTGGATATGTGTCCATTTGAATAGTTTAGCACACACAGTCTAATTTTTTAAAGTATTTCTGTGCTACTTTGCCGGATTACCTATCAACCTGAAATCCTCAGAATTCAAGGATGGTCTTGTCCTGTAAAATGTCAGTCTCCTTATAAATGATAAGCTCTAAGTGGTGCCCTTAAAATTAGGGGTAATTTTTCACCCACGATGTGAAGTAACTTCCATACTTAATTCTCAACTAAGATGAGAATTCATAGTAAAAAAAGATAAATAACAGGCGAATAATACAGATCAGAGGGAAGACTTCCGTTGACGGCCAAAACAGCATAGTAATTAGCCAGGAAAAGGATAATTATTTGGAATCCTTATAGGCTTAGGAATATTAGTTTCATATTACTTTTTATGTATTCCAGAGGATCCTTATCTTATTAACATAAAAACTTGAGTTGTTTCCATACCATACCCCAGTAGGTAGTTTTCTTCATCTACCTTTCATGTATATTATTATCTCATATAGGAGAACAATATACTTCTCTGGTTTCTACACATCAAATTTACTACCAAATTCTGTTGATGTTTCCCTCTAGTTCTCAACTGTATCATCAGCACTTTGCTCTGTGGAGGGAGACCTTTCCTTTGGACTTCGGAATAACTTCGCTTTGCCTGCCTGTACCCAATCTTTTATTCACTCATCTATTCTTTGAATTATACATATTTTTAAAATGTAAATGTAATCACACCATCCTCCATTGCCTCTTAAAACTTTTTGAAGGTTTTTCATTCTTTTTGGCATAAAAGTAAACTACTGCACTCATCTCTTCCCAAGCTCCCTCTTCTTCCCCAGCTCCCTCTTCCAGGTTTTTGCTACCTTAGAGTATTTCAATGCTTTTCTCTAACCCCAAAACACTCTTAGGACAACACATTTTTTTTCATAGCATGTAGCACATCTATAATTTCACATTAATTTGTGTGATTATTACTATCACTGGATCATAAGGACTGTAAGCATAGAAACCACTCTGTTTTTAATCAATGATTCTTCAATTCCTAGCAACAACTTAACACTTAGTAGATATTCTATATTTTATTGAATGTAGAAGAGTATAGTATATTCTTTTTGTTAATCTTCTGAAGGACAATATAACATACTTTTGGGGAAATTATTTTTTCAACTTTCTAAGCTCAATGCATTTCTTTTTTTTTTAAAGGTATTAGAAATAAATTAGAAGGATGGAGGTATAGCTCAGTGGTAGATCCCGTGGTTAGCACATATGAGGTCCTTGGTTTGATCAGCAGCATCTAAATAAATAAGTAAATAAGGATGTACATAAATAAATAAATAAATAATAGTTGCCACCCACCTAAAGTTTTTATCTCAGGGAAATGTGAAAACACTTCTATTTCTTCAATATCTCAAATGATATTATTTTTCATATTTTCTTCCCATCCCCATTACACATGTAGTAAGTCCTCAGTGAAATATCATTCAGTATTGAAAATAAGTCCTCCATGTCAAAATTGCCATGTAACTGAGATATCTCCATAACTTCATTTATATCAAACTATAGCAGAGATAGAGCTACTTTGAAGAAAAGTATAACGTATATAAGGATGTGTTTGATAAACAATTTTAGCTCATGGAAATTTTGGACAATTATTTTTTTAAATCAGTGATCCACAGCCAAACTTAATCAGTGATGTGGGAGGGATCACTAATTAAATTTCTAAAATTACCCTCTCTATTTATATTTTGAAATTCTCCTCTGAATTAACTTAGGTGGCATTACGTAAAACAAGGCAGCCGAAGTGCTAAACCAAAGACCCAAATTAGCAGCAGGCTTTACTGGTATTTGGAACTTGTAAATTAAAAAATCACAAACATAAATTGCATCTTTGTAGTATATAAATTAATAATGTAATGATGACTTCATCCTCGGGCTTAATCATCCCATAATAAAATCAATTTATGATTAATTCAGCTATCTCAAGTTAAGAGCTATTGGGTTTTCTCATAAATCAAAATTACTTCATGTCAGTTCAAGACAATTATCTTTGGAGCTGTATTTTTGTATTTTCCTGCAATTGTAAGGAAATAAAATAAGTATCACAAAATAGCCAAATATCCTAAATGTTTATAATTGGCCAATTGGTTAATTAGTAATTTAGAAGCAATCATAGAATTTTCAAGTTTACAATTTTCTTTATGCTTAAAGATTTTCTCTTTGGTGATTACCATCAAAGTGTGTGACTTTGGAGCAACTGGGTTATCTGCTACAGTAGTCATCTTGGGTTGCCATAACAAAACTCTGTAGACTGGGTGACTTAAACAGCAGAAGATAATTTCCTCACACTTCTGGAGGCTGGAAGTCTGAAATCAGAGTGCTGGCCTGCTCAGATTCTGGTGAGCGCCCTCTTCCTGGCTCCCAGATAACTACTTTCCTCTGTGTGCTCACATGTCCTTCCACCCTGAGAGTTTCCATTCTCTTCCTCCCTTTTAAAGACAATTGATTTTGTAGGATTAGGAGCCCTCCCTAGGACCTTTACTTTCTATCTAAAAGCCCTATCTCAGCCTGTCTGATAGTGCATACCTGTAATCCCAGTACTTGGGAGGCTGAGATAAGAGGATTACAGGTTTGAGGTCAGTCTCAGCAACTTAGTGAGACCCTTAGCAACCTAGCAAGACCCTATCTCAAACTTAAAAAGGGGTTGGGTATAGCTTGCAGGTAGAATGCCACTGGGTTCAAACTCCAGTACAAAAAATAAAAATAAAAAAATGTACAAAGCCCTGCCTCCAAATGCAGTCCCATTGGAGATTAAGTCTTTGGCATATGAATTTGGAGGATATGCAATCAGTTTATAACATAACATTATAAACTTAGGACAGATCATTTACATCTCAAAATGTTCATGTGATAAAAAAAAGATTCTTGCCATAGCTAAGGGGCTACTTGCTGAGGGTAACATTCTATATGAAACAATGACAATTAAAGATGAAATGCCTTTTTCTGAAATCAGTTGTGGAAGGGTTTTGACCTGTAGTTTCAGTATGATGCACTCAATCATTTTTCGCCATCTTTACAGGTTAACACAGCGGCCAAATCTATGATTCACACAGGCCAAGTTTCCTGTCTTGCTGTGATCCTATAAAGATCTGACTCAAGTGTGAGTATCCAATTTAAAACAACCTTCTTGCTTGGATCAGAGTTGAGAAAGAGGAGGAGGTGGTGGCAAGTTTTTTCTTAAGTACAAATGAGTTTTGTGGAACAAGTCATATCTTCTTTGAAGAGAGCTGAATATAAACTTGATTTAGGTCAGAGCTTGGACATATAGATACAGACTGTCCATTCAGAAAGGATGAAGCCCTGTGTTTCAGGGAGAAGCTTGTAGTACTTGAGTCTGTGCTGCTATAGTCTATTGTTTCCTTCTACAGATGGGTAACCAGTGTTTTCCCTTCCTTCATCTTGCCTCACTTAGAACCCAAAAGGTCTTGATTTTTATTTTCCTAAAATGTGTAATGATGTTGCTGCATTGGAGAATATAAAATTCGAATCCTCAAAGTAGAATGGAAATGTACTCAGTTTATAAGCTTATATACATAGGGCACCATATTCCTGTATCCTATGCTGGTTCTTCTACCCAGGCCTAAATAATAATAATAATAATATTGTGAAAATATTTGAGTTAATGCAGCATGGACTCCCTGTGCAAGAAAAGTTTTGCTTAAAAGATTGGAGTCAATTGATCTATTTAACCATAGTATGGATTCTGTGCAAAGTTCCAGATAATGATGCAAGACATGCTAAATGTTTTCCCTACCCAAACCCTTTCTGGAAGATAGTCTTTGCCTACAACCCTGGAAACTAATTAGATGATCTCTCCTAGCTATAGAGGATTTGGGTAGGGAGAATGTGAATTCTAACTAACTGGAGCAGTGTTTTATTTTTAGTTGGTCATATTAAAGGATAACAGGAACACTGGCCTTCAGAGTACTAGAAAAGATTGTAGGAGATGTGCAGCAAGGAAAAAATATAGAAGAAAGAAAAGAAGAGAAAGAGGAAGAAAGAAAGGAAGGAAGGAAGGAAGTGAGAGAGAGAGAGAGAGAAAAAGATAAAGGAAGAAGGAATTTTCACTAGTGAATTTTGAAGTTCCTGCCTGAGTCTTTCTATAATGCCCAGCTTCTTTCATTTCTTCATCATAAATGTGTGATTAACTATTAGATATCTACAAGAATATCTTTTTTTTTCAGGAATTGGGAATAAAACCTAGGTCCCCATGCATGCCAGGCAAGCACTCTTCTACTGAGCTACACCCTAAGAACATATATATATATTTTATTGGTGCATTGTAATCATGCATCTTTGTGAGGTACAAATTTTTAGGGACATACATGCACACAGGTCTCAGTTAACCCTTTTCCAATTCCCACCCCACTCCCTCCGCCTCCTCCCCTCTTCTCATCTTCAATTTAGCGAATGATACGTTTATGAATATACATCATGCGCATTAGGGTGTTTTCCCCTCCCCCTCCCATCACCTTCTGTTAAGTCACCTTCTTTGCTTACCTAAGATTTCTCCTTCTTTGTCTAGAGTCCCTCCTATGAGCCACTTTCTCCCTAACTTCTACAAATTAAGGAGGACATCTGATTTTTTACTTTTTGTGGCTGACTAATCTCACTTAACATTATATTTTCCAGGTTCTTCCATTTTCCTGCAAGTGACATGATTTTGTTCTTCTTTATGGCTGAGTGAAATTCCGTTGTGTACATATCCCATAGTTTTGTAATCCATTCATCTGCTGATGGACATCTTGGTTAGTTCCATAGTTTGGCAATTGTGAATTGTGCAGCTATAAACATAGATACACATGCATAATGGTGAGCACTCTGAACTCTGAATCCAGATCGTCTACTTTTAACCAAAACTTATTTTCATGTGTTTTCTTTGCTGTCAAACATGTCTAACTCAGTTACAGTTTCTGCCATTCAGATCCTTCATTTCTTCTTCCCACAGAGTGGAGCTTTGTGTGAAGTCGGGACTAGAGTGAATGGCAAAGCCGATGCAGGCATTCTACCCTTCAATATGGGGACACCCAGTTGGTAGAAGAACTACTCCAGATTTTGACATTGAGGATCCTGGCTGTTGGCCTACTCTAGAAGGACCTGGGGCAAAATATAAGAGGCAGTACCAAGGTCCATTTTAGGCTTTTAATATATTATCAGCAAACTTTCATTTTTAGCCCTAGAATCAGTTGTCCTATAAGAAGGAAGGAACACTTTAATCAGAATAAGTAGGCCTTCTTAAGCAGACTTGAAGCTATTTTTGTTATTTCCGAAGTTCTCCTTCAAATAGGAGAGCTGTGCCAGAAATAAGCCATTGAGATTTCTACATAATTGTCTCTTCCATATTTGTTATTTATGTCAATTAGCAGTAATGATATTGACCCTACTATATCATTCATCTGTAAGGCACCTCGTTCTAATGTACTTCATTAAAAACTGGAATCACTGCACTTTGTTTTATTTATGTGTATAATCTAACTTTAGATCACGACATGGTCTCTTTAATCTTCAAAGTTACTGCTTATTCCCTATACATCATTCCTCCAGCAGCTCTTATCCCCACCGCTGACTCATTCTGTTTTTGCCGTCAGGCGGTGGAATGCCGATGAAAGGGAAGGCACAAGAGTGTGACAATTATGGATCTGTTCTATGAAGTTTCATCAAGAATATGTCTGTGATCCCATCAGACCTTTTATTTACCTCCCAAATGTCACCAACCTGTTTTCCTGGCTATTATTCTTTCTCCTTAAAATACAGAACTGTCTTCTGTTTTCTCTCCCTCATTCTTTTTTATATAATAATTGGTGCATTGTAATCATACATCTTTGTTAGCTACAAGCTGATAAAGGCATATATGCACACATTTCTCATTTAACCCCTTCCCTAACTCCCACCCCCACTTCCTCACCCTTCCTCCTTCTCAAGGTCAGTTTAATGAATGACCTTGATATATTTGTGAAAATACATCATGTGCATTAGGGTGTCCCCCACCCCAGTCATCCCCTTCGGTTAAGTCAACTTCTTTGCTTATCGAGGGTTTCTCCTTTTTCATCTGGAGTCCCTCTTATGCCCTATCTTCTCCCTAGCATCCGCATATTAGGGAGAACATATGCTTTTTTACTCTTTGTGACTGACTAATCTCACTTAACATAATGTTTTCCAGTTGCATCCATTTCCCTGCACATAACATGATTTTGTTCTTCTTTATGGCTGAGTAAAATTCCATTGTGTACATATCCCATAGTCTTGTAATCCATTCATCTGTCGATGGACATCTTGGCTGTTTCCATAGTTTGGCAATTGTGAATTGTGCAGCTATAAACATAGATACACATGCATTGGTCTGATAGTTTGGTTTCCATTCCTTTAGGTAGATACCCAGAAGTGGTATTGCTGGATCATATATTAGGTTCATTCCCATTCGTCTGGGTATCCTACATACTGTTTTCCAAAGTGGTTGCACTAATTTGCAATCCCAGCAACAATGTATTAGGGTTCCCACTTCTCTATACCCTCGCCAGCATTTGTTGTTGTTCGTGTTTTTTATGATTGCCATTCTGATTGGAGTTAGGTGAAATTTCAAGGAAGTTTTGATTTGCATCTCTCTGATTGCTAATGATGTGGAATATTTTCTCATACATTTATGGCCATTTGTATTTCTTCTTTTGTGAAGTGTCTATTTAGATCCTTTGCCCATTTTTTGATTGGACTGTTTGTTTTCTTAGCTGTGATTTTCTTGAGTTCTCTGTATATCCTAAATATTAGACCTCTATCAGAAGAATAGCTGGCAAAAATTTTCCCCAACTCTGTGGGTTCTCTGTTGAGGTTCTTGATAGTTTCCTTTGCTGCACAGAAGCTCTTCAGTTTAATGTAATACCATGTATTGATCTTCCTTTGAGTTGCTTGTGCTTTTGAGGTCTTGTTGATAATGTTTTTACCTGTGTCTATGTGTTGAAGTGTTGGGCCTATGCCCTCTTCAAGTAGCTGCAAGGTCTCTGGCCTAACTTCCAGGTCTTTGATCCACCTTGAGTTGACTCTAGTTCAGGATGAGAAAGTGGGGTTTATTTCCATTTTCTTGCATATGGTTAACCAGTTTTGCCAACACCATTTGTTAAAGAGGCTATCTTTTTTCCAGTGTATATTTTTGGCTCCTTTGTGAAAAAGCAATTGACTGTAAGCACGTGGGTCTGTTTCTGAATCTTCTATTCTCCTCCATTGGTCTATGTGTCTGTTTTTGTGCCAATACCATGCTGTTTTTATTACTGTGGCTTTGTAGTAGAGTTTGAAATCAGGTATTGTGATACCTCCTGCAGGGTTCTTGTTGCTAAGAACTACTTTGGCTATCCTGGGCTTTCTTTTGTTCCAAATGAACTTAAGGACTGATTTTTCTATGTCTGTGAGAACTGACCTTGGCAATTTCATGGGTATTACATTGAATCTGTTTATCAGTTTTGGGAGAATGGCCATTTTGATGATACTTATTCTGCCTATCCAAGAGCATGGAAGATCTTTCCATCTTCTAAGCTGTTCATCAATTTCTTTTTTCAACTTTTTATAGTTTTCCTTATAGAGGTCTTTTACCTCTTTGGTTCGGTTTATCCCTAAATATTTTATTTTTTGGAGTGCTTTGTAAGTGGAATTGTTTTCTGGATTTCTTTTTCAGTGGATTTATTGTTCTCATACAGGAAAGTTTCTGATTTTTGAAAATTGATTTTGTATCCAAACACTTTGCTGAATTTGTTGATCAGTTCGATGAATTTTTTGGTTGAGTTTGTTGGGTCTTCTAAGTATAGTATCATGTCATCTGCAAAAAGGAATAGTTTTAGTTCTTCTTTCCCTATTTTTACCCCTTTTATTTCCTTCTCTTGCCTTATTGCTCTGGCTAGAGTCTCAAGTACTGTATTGAACAGAAGAGGTGATAATGGACACCCTTGTCCTGTTCCTGTTTTTAGTGGGAACTCTTGCAGTTTTTCTCCATTTAATATAATGTTGGTTGTGGGCCTATTGTATATTTTCTCTATAATGTTGAGGTACGTTCCTTCTATTCTGATTCTCTGAAGTGGTTTTACCATGAATGGGTGTTAGATCTTGTCAAATGCTTTTCCAGCATCAATTGAAATGATCATGTGATTTTTGTCTTTGATTCTGTTTATGTGATGAATTACATGGATTGTTTTCCAAATGTTGAACCAGCCTTGCATCCCTGGGATGAACCCAACTTGGTCATGGTATATAATTTTCTTGATGTAATTTTGAATGCACATTGCTAGTATTCTGTTTAGCAGTTTTGCATCTAAGTTCATCAATGATATAGGCCTATAGTTTTCTTTTCTTGAGCCGTCTTTATTTGGCTTTGGTATTAAAGTGATGTTGGCTTTATAGAATGTGTTTGGGAGGGTCCCGTTTCTTTCTATTTACTGGAATAGTTTGAGGAGAATTGGGATTAGCTCTTCTATAAATGTTTTATAAAATTCACTTGGAAACCATCTGGCCCTGGGCTTTTGTTTGATGGTAAACTCCTTATTGCTGTTTCTATCTCTTTGATTGCTATTGGTCGGTTTAAGTTTTCTATATCTTCTTGACTCAATTTAGAAAGGTTATATGTGTCTAGAAATTTGTCAATTTCTTCTAGATTTTCATTTGGTTGGAGTATAGTTTTCCAAAATAGTTTCCGATGATCCTCTGTATTTCCATAGTGTCAGTGATAATATCCCCCTTTTCATCTCTTATTTTGGTCATTTGGGTAGATTCTCTTTTTCTTATGCTTAGGTTGGCCAATGGTTTATATATCTTGTTTATTTTTTCAAGAAACAAGCTTTTGGTTTTGTTGATTTCTGTATCATTTTTTTTTTATTCTCTGCTTTAATTTCTGCTCTAATTTTCATAATTTCCTCTCTTCTACTAGCTTTGGGGTTGGACTCTTCTTGTTTTTCGAGTGCTTTGAGCTGTGCCATTAGGTTATTTATCTGGTGATTTTTTGTTCTTATTATGTGTGCACTCAGTGCTATAAATTTTCCTCTTAGTACTGCCTTCAAAGTGTCCCAGAGGTTTTGGTATGTTGTGTCTATGTTTTCATTGATTTCTAGGAATTTTTTAAATTTCTCCCCTTACTTCTTCTATGATTCAATCCTCATTCAGCAATGTGGTGTTCAGTCTCCATGTGTTTACATGGTTACTCTGGGTCTTCTTAGAGTTGATTTCTAGTTTCACTCCATTGTGGTCAGAATAGATGCAGGGAATTATGTTACGTTTTTTGAATTTGCCAGTGCTCGCTTTGTGGCCCAGAATGTGGTCTATTTTGGAGAAGGTTCCATGTACAGCTGAGAAAAATGTGAATTCAGCTGTAGTTGGGTGAAAGAGTCTATATGTGTCTAATAGGTCCATTTGGTTTATGGTATTCTTTAGGTCTGAGGCCTCTCTACTGACCTTTTGTTTAGAAGATCGGTCTAGTGATGTGAGAGGAGTATTGAAGTCTCCCAGTATTAGTGTATTGGAATCTATGTGTGTCTTTTTGTCACACAGAGTTTGTTTTATGAAAGTGGCTACACCTATGTTTGGGGCATAGATGTTGATAATTGTTATTTCCTCTTGCTCAATTGTTCCCTTTACTAGTAAAAAAGTGACCTGCTTTGTCTCTTCTGATAAGCTTAGGCTCGAAGTCTACTTTATCTGATATCATGGTTGCTACTCCTGCTTGTCCCTGAGTTCCATTGGTATGGATTACCTTACTCCAGCCCTTCACCTTTAGTTTGTGGGACTCTTTGCTTGTAAGGTGTGTTTCTTGGAGGCAGCATATAGATGGACTCTGGGTTTTAATCCATTTTGCCACCTTGTGTCTTTTTATTGGGGAGTTGAGACCATTTATATTCAGTGTGATTATTGAGAGATGATTTTTAATTCCTAAGATTTTGAGTTTTGACATCTGTTTTTGGTGGTGTTTATTCTTCTTTGCTTAGTTGTTTGCTTCCTGGAAATTATTGTTTCTCTGATTCTGATGTTTACTTGTTAATTCTTCTTTG
The DNA here is from genome assembly GCA_004027655.1 of Graphiurus murinus. Lineage (NCBI taxonomy): Eukaryota > Metazoa > Chordata > Mammalia > Rodentia > Gliridae > Graphiurus > Graphiurus murinus. The sequence continues at coordinate 24,357 of PVLC010009464.1, forward strand.
TACTTAGTCTCTTTGAGTATTATTTCTAGTGCTGGTTTGGAAGACATAAATTCTTTCAATTTCTGTTTGTCATGGAAGATTTTTACATCCTTGTCAATTTTGAGAGAGAATTTTGCTGGGTAGGTGAATCTTGGTTGCAAGTTATTTTCTTTCAGAGTTTGGAATATGTTACTCCAGCCCCTCCTGGCTTTCATGACTTGATTTGGGAGGTCTGGAGTGATTCTAATTGGCTTGCCTCTAAATGTCACTTGGTCTTTTACTTTTGTTGCCTTTAGAATTCTCTCCTTAGCCTCTATGGTAGTGAACTTGATTATTATGTGGTATGGTAAACCTCTTCTTTGGTCTTGTCTTAAGGGAGTTCTGTATGTTTCCTGCACCTGTGTGTCAACTTCTCTTTCTATGTTTGGAAAATTCTCTGATAATACTTCTTTGAAAAGATTGTTTATTCCATAAGTTTCAATTTCTAATCCCTCTTCTATGCCTAGTATTCTTAGGTTAGCTATTTTAAAATTGGCCCAAATCTCATCGATGTCCAATTCATACTGTTGAATTTTTTTTCTAAATTATGTATTATGGATTCATTTTTGGAATGGTCATCTTCTAAGAGTGATATTTTTTTTCCATGTGGCCTAACTTATTGTTTATAGTTTGTATTGATGCCTTCACTTCAGTTATTGCATCTTTCACGTCCTTCAATGCTTCTCTCTGGTTCCTGTTCAGGGTATCAGATTCTTTGTTTATTTGTTCCTTTATTTCTTTCCAACTCTCCATACATTCTATCCAAAAATCCTGTATTGTTTCTAGAATTAAAGATCTGAATTGTTCTTCTGGTAATCTCTGCCATTCTGGGTTGGTGAGATCTGTTATTGAGGGGTTGTGTGGCTTATTGTTTCTTTGCTATTTTTCCTTCCCATGGTTCCCCTATTCTTAAATTTATATCTTTGCTGCTCTTATAAGTTTTCTCGTCCAATTTCTGCAGTGGGGGATAAGGAGGAGATTCAACAAACTAAGCAAGAAATAGCAAAGCAACCAATCATCCAAACAAACATAAATAAATCAAGGCAATACAAAATGAAAACAGGGTAAAAACAAATAAATCATAACACCAAAAAAAAACCCATAAAACAAAAACAAAAACAAAAAACAACAGTAACAACAACAAAAACAAAAAACAGTAACAGAAACAAAAACAAAAACCCTGCTAGTTTGTAAATACAGAGCTTAAATTTTTGAGTGTGTCCTGTCATTTTTATTAATTTTCTGTCAGTGCAGGCAGGGGTTCCATTGATGCCTCTCCTGCTGTAAGCTTGTGTCTCTGAGCTCTCTACAGGGCCTGTGTCTCTCTCTCTGCCTTTGCTGGTGCCAGGAGTGCAGTCTAAATGCCAGGCAGGCATTTTCCAGTGTGCCTAGAAGGTATCTATGCCCTGTGTGCACTGGGTTCTTCCTGTGCTTCTGTTCTTATCTAATCGCTAGAAGGGTGGGTGTTTGGGTCTGTCCTTTGTGTAGGGGTACAATTTAACTTACAGATCCTTGCAACTCTGGCTCCAGTGGGAGGGGTAAGCTGGGTGTCCTCGGCACAGACTTAAGATTGTTGTTCCAGGTCTTCTTGCTTGCTGTCGATCCTGCAGATATATGCCGCCTGATTATGTTGTGGAGTTCCCTAGTTGCTTACTTCACTTTTGGTCGCTGGGGGTGCAGGAGGTCGATGAAGGTCTGTGTGGCGGACAAAATGGTGACTGGGAAAATGGTGGCTCTCAAAATGGCAGTCACGGGTTCGCAGCGTTTGCTGGCTCCTTGTTCTCCCTGGGTTCTGTTCAGCTGCTTTAGTTGCTTTGTTCACTCTTTTGCTGCTATCCTTTACTTTCCTTCTGTCAGGAAGCTGTGTTTGCAGCAGTTTTGATTCAAGCTCTGTGGTGCAGTTGATCGCTGGAGGGAGAGGTGAGCTGAGGTGGTCCTGAGGGTGCTTATGGCAGGGGCTTACGCTGGTCATCCCACGTGTTCTGGTCTCTGTGGAAGGTGCGGGCATGCTCCACCTGGTTAGGATGTGGAGTTCTGGAGTCGCTTACTCCATGTCTGATCGCTGGGTCCGCAGCGGTGTTAGTAGACCCCTGTGTCAGGCTGCGGCTTAACGTCCGCCACTGCTCCGAGGCTGCCACGCATTTGGGCTCCTTTGCTCTCCCTGGTCGGCTTTCTGGGGTCTCTTTAGTTGTAGCTCAAATTTCGCTTTTTTGTTGCTTTTTTCTTCTGTCAAGAAGCTGCTTTTATGGCAGATTTGATTTGAACTCACAGCACCTGAGGAGAAGTGTTTCACTCAGAAGTTATCTTTGAGAAAAGCCTCCATCTTTTTCTCTCTCCCTCATTCTTAATGAAAATGTTGTTTTTTATTCTGCAGACTGAATTTTGCTGGAAACTTTCTGACATTGCTTTGTCTTCACTTCAGTTTCCCTGCATGTTTATCTTCAGGATCTTTGGCGAAGAATTGTAAGCTCCCTGAAGTTATTCAACATTATTTATCCACCCCTGCACCATTTGCATCTAGCTGATTTCCTTTAACATAAAGGCTTATACCCAAACTTACTCAGTATATGCATTCTTAACACACACACACACACACACACAAAACAAAAAAAAAAAACAAAAAAAAAAACACCTTCATTGACTTTGTTATTCCAGCTACTCCTCTTTTTTTTTATTTTTTTGATTCTGGAGATTGAACCTAGATACATTCTACCTCTGAGCTATACTGTCTCCCTGTTTTACCTTTTTATTTGTAAACAAGGTCTTGCTAAGTTGCTGAGGTCCTTGCTAAGTTGCTAAGGCTGGCTTTGATGCTCCTATCTCAGTCTCCCAAGAAATGGGATTACAGGCATGTGCCACCACACCTTGCTCCAGCTACTCTTTACTCTTTCCATTTAGATCAAAATATTGTAGAAAGGTCTCCATTGCTTCTACTTCCTATGTACTTAAAATCATTTTAACCATGTTATATAGAGTTCCCTTTGCTCTCAAACCCACAATCTCCTGGAAATACTATCAAAATATTACCAAAACCCTTTTTTGCTCAGATACAAACTATACCTTAGCTCTTATGATTTTTGGATGCACCTAGATATCTTATAGTTGAGGACATCTTCTTCAAGTTTCCTTCTGATTTGACTGGTGAGTTGCATTAACTAATATTCCTTCCCAAACTTTCTATATGTCTTGAAGAAAATACTTTTCTTTGGGTCTTTTGATTAGAGAGTGCCCAAGCTTCTGCACCAAACCTTTGCTATTCTTAGAGCATACCTGTGGCTTCATTTTTATCTCTGTGCAGAGATAATTCTCAAGTAAGATCTTCATCATTAGTCTTTTGTATGCATTTTACCTATTCATAATTTATACTCACAATTGAATTGTGGGTATCATGTTTATTTCAGTGCATTCCAGTTAAATTTTTAAAAAATGTTACCCAAACTGTCTTTCCTTTTCAAATAAAACTGTGAGTAGTTCTCTCAGATTTCCAGGTGCCATGAAGTCAAACCCTATAATTGCTTTTCCCTCTCCTCTCTGTAATCTGCAGCATCCAGATTGTCACTGTCTTTTGATCTTTCTTTTGAAAATTTTCTGGGATTCTTTTTCTCCCTTATCAGTGCTCACTAAAGAGTCTAGACTTTCAGCATACTAAGTTAGATGTTGTCACACTGATATGCCTATGTATTCTAGTGTTGGTCTACCATTGGACCATCACCATATCACTAATGTTAAATGAAACACTGTGCCTGTCACTCCCATGATTGGCTTGTCTACAACATCAATTTCATATTTTCTGATTGAGGTTGATATTCTCTCTCTCTCTTTTTTTTTTTTTTTTTTTTTTTTTTTTTGTGCTACTGGGGATTGAACTCAGGGGCATTCTACCTCCGAGCTGTACCCCCAGCCCTATTTTTATTTTGTATTCTTTATTTTGAAACAGGGTCTTACTAAGTTGTGGAGTGCCTCACTAGGTAGGCTGGCCTTGAACCCAGATCAGGTCTCAGCCTCCTAAATGCTCAAGGTTGATATTCTGATAAGCTTATCTCATTTTACCTAGCTGATAGGTTCTCTTTCAACACCAATTCCTGACCTCTGCTCCAGATAGATTTGGGTCCTCCTCTCCTCCCTCCCTCCTCTTTTTGTCTTGTCCTTTCCTTGTACTGGGGATCCAACCAGGGATATTCTATCACTAAGCTACAACCCCATCCATTTTTATTTTGAAACAGGATCTTGCTAGGTTGCTGGCAGCCCAAATTGCTGAGGCTGTTCTCTAACCTGCAATCTTCCTGTCTCAGCCTCTGAAGAACTGAGATTATAGGCATGTGCCACCATGCCTGGCTGATAGGTTTGGTTTCTCACAATTTCTATCTGACATTTTTCAAATGTTCATCCAAAATTTTTAGATTTTCTTTATTGGTGAATAATAATTATACAGAATACTAAATTCTATCATAGTATATTCATACATTCATGTAACTTATTTGATCTAATTCTTTTCCCAGTATCTTCCCTTGTCCTTCCTTCCTTCCTTCCTTCCTTCCTTCCTTCCTTCCTTCCTTCCTTCTTTCCTTCTTTCCTTCCTTCCCCTGCCTGATCCATGTCCTCTACTCTACTGAGTTTCCTCAAATTCTTTTCTGATTTCTTGGCTTTGCTCATTATTAAATTTCAATTTCCTGTTTATTCATCAGTCTTATCCTACTCTTAGTAGATAAAAGCTTTTTATTATACTTTCTGTTATATGCTCAGTGCTTAGCATAAGTTGTTTAGCAAAAGCTCAGGGTTATGGGGAAAAAACAAAATTACTACCTCTGATTCAACTATAGGATATAGTCAATTGAGGGCCATGTACTATGCCCCCCAATTATCCTGCCTGTTTTAATATGTAGATTTTTCTACTTTTTTTTTTTTTTCAGTACTGGGGATTGAACCCAGGGGCATTCTACCTTTAAGCTTCAATCCTAGCCCCATTTTTTATTCTTTATTTTGAAACAGGGTCTCACTAAGTTGTGAAGGGCCTCACTAAGTAGCTGAGGCTGGCCGCGAACCTGTGATCCTCCTGTTTCTGTCTCCCAAGTACTGGGATTACAAGTGTGTGCCACCATGCCAGCTTATCTTAGTGTTTTTTTTGTGTGTGTGTCATGGGCATCACTTCATGTGGCTTTAGTAGGTTTATACTAAATACACCCACATTTAAATCAAATTTTTACTTCATTTTAAAGTATTTATAAACTCATGTCTGAATGACCAAATTGCCAAAATAAATTCAGTAAAGTCTAGTTTTTGAGAGTTTACCTTCAAATTTTTTATACAAAAAGATATTTACTATAAAATGTACAAAAATATTAACCACCCATTAAATTCTTCATCAATGCTCTTATTAGAAGAGTGACAAAATTGTGTCATAATTGTACTTGTTTACAATTTGTATAGGTTCATGCTAGTTGACCTAAAGAACCATTCCATACTTATTATCTTATACTTCAATGCCAATAAGTTCTTTGTTCAATATATTTAGGTTAAGTAAGGAGATTTATTCTGCTAACGACTATGTACAGTATTATTAAATACTCAAGCTCTGATGACTCTCACATAGATATAGTATTAGACAAATAATTTATATCATTTAAACATATTTTATTGATTTACAAGAGTAAGATGAAAGGATAACCCAGCATTTCTGTATCAAAATCTTATTCCCTCAAAACTTTCTTTAGATATTAATATATTCCTGAGTATATTTCTGAAAGAATAAAAATAAAATCATGAAAATCGTTGACTTATTATAGGTCTAAAAACATATTTATTGTTTATTCCATGTAATTCCAAATTACTAAGGACAATTATCGAACACCTTAAAATTTAGATGAAACAATTAAGCACTTTATAACAGATTCTTGGGTGTTAAGCTAAAGTATAAGCATAATTTATAATTATGTTCTTCATAAAGCAAGAGGCAGTATATTCTGCTAAAGATGACTTATAGCGGAAGAAGGAAAAGGACAAACTTAAGAAAAACTTAAACTTAAAAAAATTGCCTAACATTTTGTTTTGTTAGTTTTGGAGTGTACTTGACAAGTTTTCTTTTCAGAAATTCTTTAAATATTACTTTCATGGATAGAAGTGTGGAAAACTGTGACTTATGCATCAACCATAGGTTAAAATAACAGAAGAAATCATACCTCGTCACATTCTGAATGGGAAGCTGGTACTGAGTGTCTCTGTTCTGCCCCAGGCCTTCCCCTCTGTCACTTGCCACCCACTTCTGACCTATGAGTCATTGAGTATTCCAACTTCATTTAACACCTTTATTAAATTAGTTTGAATCCTAAGCCTCTGTATTAAGAGAAATGATATTGGATTTTATACTTTTAAAATGAAGAATTATAATGGAGATCACAGAATCACTGTTGTTGGAAATCTTGGTGTATGTATATGCATATATATGTGAGTGTAAGTATGGGTGTGTGTGTGTGTGTGTGTGTGTGTGTGTGTGTGTGTGTGCATCTGACTGCAACCAAATTAATGCTCACCCACTTTTTTTTTTAATTCTACGATAGCATGCTCCAATACTTCCTGGAGAAGTAATAGTAATACTAATCATGATTGACACTTATTATTGTGTGCAAAATACTGTGTTAAATGTTTTCTCATATATTCTAACTAATACAGTCTTCTTGCATTGGTAGATTTAGTATAGTGGTAGCCTGTAAGTGTCTTGTTCATTAGTAGAAGATGACTTTTATATAAGGAGCATTGAGTGGTTGTTACTTGAGTGAAGAAATGAATCCCACTCTATAATGTAGACATGACTGTCTTTATTATGCAAATGAGAAAAATGATACTTAAAGCATCTCTCATTGGAAAGAGAGCTTCTCAAACTCATCCTTCTTCCCAAAACCATGAGTTTACTTAGATTATCATTAGATGGAAATATTCACCGAAAGCAATCATTTTGGATAGGCAGACCTTCCTCCCTCCCTCCATTCCTCCCTTCTTTCCTTCCTCCCTCTTTTTCTTTTTTTGTCCTCAGGATTGAACTCAGGTGTATTCTACCTCTAAGTTACAACCCCAGCCCTTTTAAGTTTTTTGTTTTGAAACAGGTTTTCACTAGGTTGCTGAAAGTCTCCCTAAGTTGCTGAGGCTAGCCTCGAACCTACAATCCTCCTGTCTCAGCCTCTCAAGTACCAGGATTATAGGTGTGCACCACTATACCCAACTAGGATTTTCAATTAAATATATTAATTACTTTGAGGAAAAAGGATTCTACCACTAACACATAATTCTTCATTCTTTTATGAAGTAGTAACCTACTAAAAGTTCCTTAAGAATTGCATCTAGAATGCTTTCCAACTGTTCCCAATTAACTTGGTGTTAATAAATAGTTGAAAAGGCAATGGTTTTTTGGCATTTCTATATATTCATGTTGCTTTAAGTTATTTTCATTGTTACGATATGGAGCTCCATATGCTAGATATATTTAATAAGCATAAGAGCTAAAGTAAAAAAAATCCTATCACATATTAGCATCCAAAGGCTCATTCCTATTATCTTTTTTTTCCTTTCCTCACCATTTCCCCTCTGTGTCACCCCAGGGGATAAATAGCTGTGGGCATTCCAGTCTTTAAATAGCTTTACATGACATTTTCTTATAGTTCCGGTGTGGCGCTACATCTGTCACAAATATTGAAGTAATACCTCATTCCTTGATTCACAAATTACTAACAGGTTAGTGCTAGTCACAAAAGTTACTTTTCTTCTGCACTATGTAGCCTTTGAAGCAATGCATCCTCGCTGGCTCTTCCTAGTGACAGATGTTATCCCAAGTCATGTAATCAGGAATGCCACAATCAGATACTGTTAGAAATCTGATTATTAAATGACATTTGGATGCATCTCACACTTCTATTTAAAAATGAATCATACTTAAAAGAAGTTTTGACTTTGAGGTATGGCACGGGCTGGCATCTTTTCACAGAAAGAAAACAAAATAATACCTCCATAGTATCTATTAAAACTGTGAATCTTGTGTACTTAATCCACAAACGATCCCATTTTATTTTTCTTGATGTTTTCTGAGTAACTTAGATATTCTGGCAACTCTGTTCCCTTTGTTTCCTATCATAGTACCCTCCAATAATCACCCATTTCTTATTGATTATGCCTTGGGACCATATAATTTTGTATTTTCCATTCTGTTAACCTAGCTCTTGTTTTTATTCTTTTTCCTCTCAGAGTTTCAATTCCTCAAAGGTGAGGATTATAATTGCCTTTCTGCCCCCAGTGCCTAATATAGGGACACACAAGTTGCAGATCTTAAAAAATATTTGTGTAATAAATACATTATTTTATGATGTTTCTGATTCTTTCCCTTTAACTTTCTTCATTCTGTTTTCTCTATGTTTCTCTATTATATCATTCTCCAGTCTATAAATATGTTTGGGGCCATAACAGTCTTCTAGAGTATCTGAGGCCCAACCTTGCCTTCACTGAAGGAGCCTAGCATATCCATCCTGAAGGTTCCCTGATGATTCATTGTCATTTTCTCTGATCTTTGCACAACAGCTTAATTACAACATTTCCCTCTTCTCCAACCAGTATTTCTAGATCTTTAAATAGCTCCATTCTTTCTTATTTTTTAACTAAGTCTCCAAAACACAAACTAACCCAAAACTGAAAAGAAGCAACCTGATTGCCATCCCACAGGGCAAGTTCCTGGTTTCCTATCACTTGACTGGGGTAAAGTTCAGGGTTCGGGCCTAACTTTTGGCCTTGGGCCAAGGAACAATCAACATTGTGAACCACATCAACTTTTACTCTTTGCATTAAATATCTTCAATCTATTATTTGTTTTATAGGATCAGCTGTTGTTCTGCTGCTTGACAGGTTCATATCAACAAAGTGCTTACCAATTTGTTTCTTTCTTATCTTGTTGTAGAAACTTATCCATGGATACATGATTCATTTCTTCGAGTAAGCCTCTGAGGAAGATACTTGATAGCCATAGGTGGCCACTTTGGGGGAAACAAAAGGCCCTAAGGACATCATGATCTCTTCAGGATCAATAAATAACCTTACTTTATAGCACTTGTACCTGATTTCGTACATGGAACAAGTGCTTACTCATAATTTTATCATGATCAGATTTCTCATAGCTCTCAAATGAACTTCATACAATGAAATTCAACTTTACCTCTTTTTTTTTTTCTACTTAGGAAAGATCATGTTATCTAACACTATTTCTGGTTTCTAGTACTTATCTGATCCTTTTTTACCCCAACTCTCAACCTACCTTAATAAAGAAAACATGATCACATTCCAGGAAAAAGAGGTTGCATATGTACTAATTTCTGAAAGAAGTTACATCCCTATCACTTAGACATACATAGAAGAAGAGATTTATTATTGTTATTATTATAAAACATGTATTTTCTCCTTAGGAAGGACGAAATACATGCATTCTTGGCTTTTTGATAAATTATTTTCTCATTTAATTTTGAAATTAAGTCATGGGAAAGAGAAGTATGCAATTCCCATATTGTATATGAGAAAAAGATGCATTGTAAATTAGAGCCACTTGCCAAGGGTTACACAATCATTAGGTCATAGAACCAGTGCTAATTAGTGCTACAGTCTATAGGTTTTGACTCTATATTCTTGTGTCTATGGAGACTAAGAAAATTAGTTGGTACCTGGGGTATTGTAGAAATGTTTCAAATATGTGGTTAGGAATTATATTTCATAATGAGTTGTCTAATTTCACCTAGGACAAGTCACTTAACCTCTTTGGAATTATGCTATAACATCTATTTGAGATATTTTTTATAAGACAAAACCTAGATGTCACTCAGTTTGACATTTTAAAGACAATTCTTAAAATATAAGGAATTATGACAAGTTCTGATTGATTTGAATGTTTATCAGTGTGTGTGTGTGTGTGTGTGTGTGTGTGTGTGTGTGTGTGTGTGTGTGTGTTATTGAGGACTGAACCCGGGGCACTCCTCCAAACCACACTCCCAACCCTATTTTATTTGAAAAATACTCTCCCTAAATTATTGATGGCCTTGCTAATTTGCTGAGACTGGTCTTGCACAGTGATCCTCTTGCTTCATCTCCCCAAGTATTGGTACTACAAGTGTGCACCACCATGCCTGGCTCATTTTTATTAAATAGAAATGGAATTAGAGTTGCTGTTTAGCCTGGCATATGGGATTATGGGATTATTTGCAATCTCTTGCATCGTTGTGTTTCATTTCCATCTTTGTTTTTACTCCCCTTCTCTCCTCATGCTGATAAACACCCTAATGAAGGCAGTTAGTATACCTCAAGCTGCTGTCACATACCATTTCTTAACCTCTTTGGAATTATGCTATAACATCTATTTGAGATGTCCTAATCACTTAAAACAGTGCAAAAGTACTGTGGCTAAATAAGAGCTAACACCATTATTACTTTTAGTATTATTCCTTTTCTCCTCATGAATTGGTCCTGAACTTTTACAAACCAGTTAAAATGCCACCTCATCTTTCATTCCATATATCAGTAAGAAATCTCATTGCCAGTGAGAGGACAAACTCAAACTGACTAAATGCAATGAAGAAATCATCAGAAACAAACTAGAATTATATTGATCCATATAGCGGGAATATTCAGAAGTAAATAAAAACATCAGTATTGGGGGCTCAAATAATGGTCTCACTTTAGTTTTTAGTTCTGCTCATTCACCCTTTGCTTTATCTTCTAGTCTCATGAGGTGGTGATGGGGCTGCCTGCAACAGTGGGTAACACCAGCACAAAAAAAGAGAATGTCTTCTTTCTGGTAGCTCTTATGCATTCTTAGATTCACTCTAAAAAAAAAAAAATTATTATTATGATTGAAGCAATCACTGTGGCTCATGAGAAGAAATTTCCACTGACCAGAATTACATAAAGATTCTATTCTGTCAGGCATGGTGGCACATGGTTGTAATCCCAGAATTTAGGAGGCTGAGACAGGAAGATCACAAGTTCAATACCAGCCTGAGAAATTTAGTGAGGCCTTTGGTAAGTTAGCAAGACCCTGTTTCAAAATAAAAATTTTTAAAAAGTGCTAGAGCTGTAGCTCAGAGGTAGAATACACCTGGCTTCAGTACCAAATACACTTCCTCAGTACCAAATAAATAAACAGGCTGGCCTCACAAGATTCTGTTCTTGAACAAATCATTCTAACTAAGCAACATACTTAATTACACCCTCACCTACCTAGATTGTATTTCTTCAGTAGCACAGCTGTGTCTCATGCCCTTGTGCACCTTTGGAGATTGTAATGGTGCCAGGTCCATAGTAGATTTTCAATAAATAAAAGGTAAATGGGTGAAGAGGTAGATGAGTGATTTCATAGGAAAATAAAAGTACTTGATTGAAAGCTTTTGCAGTATCATGAAGTAGTGAAAGTATTTATTATTTATTCATTAATATTTAAACCACCTTTAGTGTGCCAGGAAACATAACAACTACCAGGAAAACAGTTGTGATTTAAAGTGAGATCACCTCTGTCCTCACAGAGCCCCACAACTAACACAAGCAATTATTAGTGACTAGCATTGTAGTAGAGACTAAAGGGACCTTTGGGAATTTTGGAGCAAATTAAGCTCACCTAGTGATCAAGGAAGACCTCTTGCCTGGTTGAGTTTTAAGCTGAGCCCTCTGAGGATGAGTAAAATTTAAATGAGAATTAAAAACCGAAACAGTCCAATGAAAAAATTGAAAGAATTTTTTTCTATACTCCTGGGGATTGGATCCAGGGGTACTCTGCCTCTCAGCTATACCTCCAACCCTATTTACTTTTTTTATATATTTTACATTTTTTTTTGGTACTGGGGGCTTGACTCAGGGGCATTCTACCTTCCAGCTACACCCTTAGTCTTATTTTTTATTCTTTATTTTTGAAACAGGGATCTCACTAAATTGCAGAGGGCCTCACTAAGTAGTTGAGGCTGGCGGCGAACCTAGATTCTCTGGTCTCAGCCTCCCAAGTACTGGGATTACAAGCGTGTGCCACCACACCCATCTACAATCCTATTTAATTTTGAAACATTGTTTCTTGCTAAATTGCTGAGACTGGCTTCAAACCTGAAATCCTTCAGCCTCCCAAATACTGGGATTTCAGGTACGCACCACAGCACCTGTCTGGCTCTGGAAGGAATTCTTAATAGGCAGTCCGGATGAAGGTGGTTATGGGTATGGGTAGCCAAGCGTTAAAAATATTTTTTGAAATTATGTGACTGATCCTAGAATAAACAGAAAATCTTTAAATTCCAAATCATATGTGAAATGTGTGGTAATGACTGTGAAAGGTAGATGTCTACAAAGTTGTCTATTACCTTGAGAATCACTGTGAAAACTTCCCAAAAGATGCTATGTGTTTCTTGCACTTTGAAGAATGAATATAAACTTACCATCACAAAATAGGTAGCTGTAAGACATGGATGAGATAATATGTCAGTGCAAAGAAGGCCTTGTAACCTGCTAGGTATTGTCGACTTGGGATGCATGTTTGTAATATACTGTGCTGACTGGTATGGTTTGAGTCCGGGAGATAAGCCAGGAAAGATAGACAGTTGCCAGTTAGTGAACATATTTATTTGCTATCTTAAAAATCTGAATTTTTTAGTCAATAAGGGATCTTTTAACTACTGCCCTCTACTCTTCAGATTCTCTCAATTGTGTCTTATAGTCAATTCAGAAATGCTTAAAGATGGAGAAGAATACATATGGGATTAAACTATTATTTTAATTTTAGTTGTAAAGACCAACAAAGTAATTTACATAAAAAATTTCAGATTAAGCCATTGCAGTACTCCTTGAAATTTCTAATAACATACATCACAAAACTGCTGACCTTCAAAAGACCACATTTGACGTCATCTCATAGTCTTGAAATAACACCTTGCTTCATGGATTTATTGCATAATACATTTTCTTTTGCTCACACCTTAGAAGATCACGGTTGTTTGTAGGCAGCTGCCCTTTCCCTTTACAAGGGAAGTAGCATTTTATCACCTACCAAAGATCATTGTTGAGAAAATAAGTATTATCACTCTGTCAATGGCCTATTTTAACTACCTCCCTTGGATAGTGATCAGAAACAGACTAAATAAAAAGGACTGTAAAGTATTTCAAGGGAATCTGGTTATAGCACACAGGAAGCAAGAGAATTCTAATTATTTGCTTGTTTATTATTATATATTAAAGCAACCTGCTTTTGAAAAATGTATACTAAAGAGTAGATTATACATATCATATGCTAATTTATGTAGGAACATAAAAAACATATTGGTGTGATTTTGACCTTTTTAATCTGAAAAACTTATTAGATATCTTTACAAATCCCATTTGCAAAAGAGAGCTGTGTTGAAAATAATAGCTCAGGAATAAAAGTTCACCATTAGAAATCTCTCCACCTGAAGTGGTAGGTGTCTACATTTTCATGTTTATTAGAGTCATCATTCAGGTATCATATTTGATATATCTTTCCTCAAATAGCCTCATTTATACCAATCACAAATTCTATTTGCTTTCTCTGTTTTTCCAGATTCCTGATTCCTAGATAAATAATTAGTAAAATAAATTTAAAATATGCTAATGTGTGATTTAAGCAGTTTTTCATGATTATATTTATGTAATGATTTTAAGAAGTTTTTCATGATTATATTTTGATTTTATACAGTCTAATTAAAGTGGCTTGGTGCCTTTTACAGCATGACTAGTTGATGGTATAATGATGTAGGTGAGAGATGATGAAGGTATTAGGTGAGGGACGGTAAGTATGTTAAAAACCAAACAGTCATGTATTCCATATAGTATATATGGATATAGAATATATAATAGTATATATATATAGTAGGTATATATATATATATATATATATATATATATATATATAGAGAGAGAGAGAGAGAGAGAGAGAGAGAGAGAACATATGACATCTGTAGAGCTGATTTCTATAGGAAATTAAGAAAAACAAGACTGGTAAGAATGGGTAAGAATATGGATGATGGGGAAACATTGACTCAGAAAACATACATTGAAGAATAAGAGTGTAATTAGGGTAAGGACATATCACCTATGCAATTATAGATAACTTCCCACCTATTATTGATCTCTCACTCTCTCCTCAATAGGTGAGGTTCCCTGATGTGGAGGCTTTGACTCTGGTTTGCTTGTTTCCCTCAAGGCTTTCTGCACTGAACTTTAATCCTTATTGTGAGGTATTAAGAAAATGGAAACCTAATCCCTGTAGTGTTTAGAGATAGCACCTGAGGGAGGTGATTAAGAGTAGATTAGATAAGGGCCAGGATTGAATACTGGTCACTTTATAAGAGAGGAGGGGGGGGGGAGAGACCGACCAAGTTATTACTCACAAGTTCTAAGCCCCGACCCAGAGGAAGGATATCTTTTGTAATGATCCACCCATGGGAAACTTATCTTGGATTTTGTGCAAAGGTATGATATGAAGTGGGACTTGAATAGGTGTGCTAATCCCACAAATTTTTAAAATTCTCCTATCAATAGATTCTTAAATTGTTAACTTCTTGTCAGTTTTGTTTTATTTTGTTTTTGAAGAAAAATGCTTTCATAAAATTTCTTGTACATGTTTCTGTGTTTGTTTCCTTTCCATATATAGACATCTTTAAAGTTGAATTTCTGGGTAATTAATAGCACAGAAAAATATTCAACATTATAAGAAAATACCAAATTAATTTTTATTATCCAGAGTTTGTGAGACTTCCCAAAGTTGCACAAAATTCTGCTGTCAGTATTACTTTTTTCCAATTACTCTTGCATTTGGCCATATTTTAATGAAATTATTGGTCATCTTGTCAATTTCCACAAAACCTATATTGAAATTTTTATCAGAATTTCATTTAATCTACAGATTACTCTAGGGAGAATCAATATACCTAGTCAACCTATCCATAGAAGTGACTAACCTCTATTGGGGTTGTTATTATTGTGATAGCTCCAAAGTTTTATAATTTTTTATAAAGATCTTGCACATACTTTTAGTATTCATTCATATGTACCTATTGTATAATCATATGAATTTTTGCATTTTTATAAAATGATATTGTAACTTTTTTGATCTTTATAGACATATATTGATTTGTGAAAATGACCTTATGTCTGTAAAATTTGCTACACTTTCTTACTGATTCTGGATTTTTAAAAAATTTTCTAAGTTTACAACCAAGAAATCTATGAATAGCTACCAATATGATTCTTTTGAAATTTTAACATATTTAATTTTATGTTTTACTTTTTTATATTACTGAGTATCTATATAGTACAACATTACAACATTTAAAAAGTAGTGAAATTGACAATTTTGCTTTGATCTGCATTGTTAATATTTTCTAATTTTTTATTATTAAGCATTATTTTGTCTCAGAATTCTTTAGGCACCTTTTACCAGGTTTTATTTTGTGCTTGTTTTATAGATTTGAGCATGATGCTGCTGTAATTCTAACCACTGTTGTACATTTTTATAGATATTAACACTTCTATTTCAGCAGATTTATGGGGTAAACAATCATTTGCTCTAAGCTATTTATTACCATAGATGTGGTATTTATCCCTGGGTCATCTCTTTTGCAAACTATTCTTCTCCTTAATCTGTGAATGAACTAAATTGTATATGTAGACTTTTTTATTGGTACATTATAATCATACATCTTGATGAAGTTCAGAGTGATAGAGGCATACATACACACAGTACTAGTTGAGCCTTCCCCCAGTTCCCACCCCAGTCTCCCTCCCCACCTTCCCACGCTCATCACAGTGATTTCTTTGATAAGTTTATGTATGTACATCATGTCCATTGAGGTGTTTCCCTCTTCAAGTCTTCTCCTCCCTCCCATCTCCCTCAGTTAGGTCCCCTCCTTTACTCCTCTAAGGTTCCTCCTCCTTTGTCTGGACTCCCTCCTGTGTCCCAGTTTCTCCCTAGCTTCTTCACATGAGGGAGAACACCCAACCTTTCACTGTTGTACCTGACTAATCTCACTAAGTATAATATTCTCTAGTTCCATCCATTTCCTTGCAAATGACATAATTTTGTTCTTCTTTATGACTGAGTAGAATTCCATTGTGCATATATCCCATAATTTTTAATCTTTTCATGTGTTGATGGACAACTCTGCTTGTTCTATAATTTGACAATTATAGATTTTTTAAAGTGGAAGTATACATGCACATTAAATATTTTGGTCCTGACATATTATCTGTTCACATAATTTTAGATTTACTTTACTAATATTTTATTTATCCTTTTATAACCAGTTTGTGAAAGTATTTGCCTTATAATTTTGTTTTCTTATCAGCTTTTTTCTGGTTTAAATTAAACGCATGCCAGCCTTATACTGTGAATTGGAAAGGGTTCTTTTTCTCCCTAAAATTATAGAAAAATAATTTAAAGGTTGTAATTACCTGGTAATTCTTTAGCAGAAATCTCCAGGGCAAGATCTAAGATTCTATAAGTATGTGTATCTATATTTTCTAAGATAGCTTCCATTGTATGAATAATTATAGGGTTATACCTTTTTTTTTGTCTCTTTTTGAGTCAGTTCTCTTAAGTGTAGTTTCCTAGCAAGTCATCCATTTTGATGAAATGTTTAAATTTGTTAACATAAGATTGTCTATGGTGTTCTCTCTTCATTTATATATTTCTTTATTTGGTACTGGGGATTGAACCCAGGAGCATTCTACCTCCAAGCTATACCCTCAACCCTTTTTATTTTAAAACAAATTCTTGCTAAATTACTGAGACTGTCATTGAACCTGGGGTAAATTATCTTGTCTCACTCTCCCAAGTACTGGGGTTATAGTCATGTGCCAACATGCCTGGCTCACTCTATATCTTAAATCATTTTTCTACTATGGCTATATCTCTCTTTTCATTCTTGGTATTGTTTGCCTACTCCATTTTCCCTTTTTTTGGATCAAGTTTGTCAAAGATTTGTAAAATTTTAATATCCCTATACCATCAAATTTCATGTTTTTATTTTTCTTGATTGTATGTTTTTCTTTTATTAACATTTACTTTTATTCTTATTTTCATCATTTCATTTTATTTAACATTATGCTGTTCTGATTCTCTTGTTTATTTCTGCTGGTAACTTTTCATGGTAGTTTGTTTCCTTGAGAACTATTAGTGTGTATTTTTGTGTTTGGGGTTCACATCTAGTATGACTCTGAGAATTCTTGTCTTTGGATACAGGAAGCATTCCTTCTGAACAGATGTTTTATTTGCTCCTGTCTGGCAACTGAGGTTCTCTATTAGGTTATAAACTCAGGTTTTTGGCATTGGCAGCCACATACTAATATAATGTTAGTCTACTTTTGGGGCAATTAGTAAATACAAGTTCCATGGAGAAGCTATAGTTTTTTGATCAAGTACCTGAATGAAAACTATTAATTTTCCTTGTTGGCTGCCTCAAGGGACATTTTTGCTTTTGTTTTGCTTTTCATACAAAATTTTTAGTCCTGTGAGGGTGCAGCCCTTCCTTCGCCCATTCTTAATTCCTAGTGGATGCTCCCTCCTTACTTCTTTGCCTGTCAAGGCTTTCTGGGGTTCAGGCTCTTGGTCTTTGTAAGTGCCTCAGTGTTAATGGCTGCTTCATCCTGATATAACTCTAGCTCCTGTATGTCTGCTTACAGATTTTTACTTCTCTTTTCTTACAGATCAGCCATTAGAGTATCTTATAAATCAACATTATATTTGGGGGATTTTAAAGATATCTACTCTGTCATATTGCCAGAGGAAAAAAAAAATTCAGTCATATATTTTAATTTAAATTTTTAGGGTCTCTCTCTCTCTCTCTCTCTCTTTTCTTTTTGGGTCCTCTTTTTGCTTTTCTAGAATACTTTTTTCTTGATTCCTCATCACCCTATATTTTTGCTATATTCTGAAAATAATTATAATTCTGCTTTTACTTTTGGTTTTGTCCTCTAAATGATCTTTCATTTCCTCCTCTTGGGGTAGCTTCTTTATTGTCTAGCTGCATCTTTTCTCTTTCATGCAGCTATTTTTCTCAACTGTCTGGAACTCTTTGGTTTTCTTTCTTTCTTTCTTTCTTTCTTTCTTTATTCTTTCTTTCTTTCTTTCTTTCTTTCTTTCTTTCTTTCTTTCTTTCTTTCTTTCTTTCTTTCTTTCTTTTAACTTACACATGCAGGAATAGACTAATCAATATAGGTGGTTTGTGTACTTCTGCTTTTTGTACATATAAATGTTTTTCTTCAAAATATTTTTTTTGCAAGAGGGAGGAAAGTGTACTTTGTTCTTGAGCAAGTGTTTGAATACACTTCATACATAATAAGAGAATACAGTCATTTACATCTATAGGTGAGATATGCTCTGAAATGCCATCATACCCCAGAAACCCTTTGCATTATATTTTGTTTGTTTTGAGAGTTTTAGGTGGATGCTATTTATATGGTTATTTTATATTTAGTTTTAAAATGAATTACCTTGATATTTGCCCCATGCCTATTGCTGCACCCTCCAGACATCAAGCCTGGCATCTCTTTATGTTTCTGTCTGAAAGATCGACCCCCACATCTATTGAAGGCCTTTGCTGTGCTTCTTCTGCATTAGAGCTTTTTCAAGTCTGCTCTATGCTTCCCATTCCTTATTCCACTCTCACACTGTTAGTATTTTTCCCTCCAGTCTGTTTCTGCTCACTTTCCTATCTTTGAGATCCCAGGAGGGGAGGTTGGGATCAACATAAACATTCAGCATACCATAATGAATAAAGTTCTTGATGATCCAGTTAATAGAACTCAACATTTTTTCCTCCCAGCAAGAGTTATCACAATGAAATGTCAGATCTAATACATACTTAATCAGAAGAAAAAAGTCCATTTCTAGATTAGTATTTTACCTACTTAGCATCTTGCTGCAGTTGTTGCATTGTGCCTTGAAAAAACGGGATTTTATTTATAAATTTTAGGTGAATATTTTTTCCTTAAAAAGCATCTCAAATGTCTAAAGCTCTTAACTGGAGGAATAGCCCAGAACAGTGGAAAGGCCTAGATTTAAGTCCCAGTTCTGCCACTCAGAAATGTATAAAGTCTCAGTTTTCTCATTTGTAAACTAATATAACAGCATTTCATCTTTCTTTGGAATACAAATGATAGAATCACACATAACCACAATTATTCTTAAATTTTTCTCACGTCTATTAAATATAGACATATTGATCCTCAGAAAAGCCAACATATTTTTCTATATTGAAATTGACCACTATTTCTTCATTTGAATCACAAGTAAATTGATTTATAGCTAATGTCTTATAAAAATATAAATATTTAAAGAGTATACTTGATATATCAGATATTGTTATGAGATGATCAAAGGAGCTGAGACAATTAAAATAAGGGCAAAATACATTTAAGTCTGTCAAATTATACTCCTTTGGGACATGTTTATTAAGTGAAATAAGGGCAGGTCATTTTTACACTTATGTTGTTCCCTTTTTGCTCTCACTTTAATTATTCACTGAGTAAATCTATTTGATTTTGAGCAAGTTACAAGGATACATGGTCTCACCATGCTTCACCTTGCCTACTTAGGATTAAATAAGGTGGTCTATTGTGATATTTTTACAAATTTGAGGTGCTCAAATGTTGATTTTCTTATTGGTATCAATATTCTTCTTGATTGCTCACTGAAATAACATAACATAAAATATAAATATATTGATTTATATAATTATTTTACCATTATATATGTTATATGTATATCCACATTTTATTTATGAACTTGAGTAACATAAGACACTTTTCTTAGCTATAAGTGCTTTGATTTTCATCGTACAGGTAAGGAATGTTGCATCTACAAATAATGAAGGTAAAGTCAGTTTCCATGTTCCCATAGACAGACTACATTTGAATTCACAAACTTGAATCCTATTAAAAATAGCTATCATTTTTATTTACCTACTCAAGATGTGGGTATACTGTGATTAAGAACAGAGAGATTAGCCGGGCTGGTGGCGCACGCTTGTAATCCCAGCATTTGGGAGGCTGAGACCAGAGGATCCGGGTTCGCAGCCAGTCTCAGCTACCTAGTGAGGCACTTCGCAACTTAGTGAGAACCTGTTTCAAAATAAATAATAAAACACAGGGCTGGAGGTATAGCTCAGAGGTAGAATGCCCCTGAGTTCAATCCCTGGTACCGAAAACAACAACAACAAAAAAACCAGGAAAACAGAGAGATTACCTGCATTTAAGTCCTGGGCCTACTACTTACTGGTTCAATGATATTATGCAACTTGCTTATCCTTTCTCTATTTCCATTCCTCATTTTTAAAACCGTAATAATGATGATAACGTTATCTCCTTCATAAGATTATTATGAGGATTATATGGATATAAAGGACGGAGCCTAGTAGCTATTTTTATTATGACACTAGGCTAATCACTCCCATTATCTCATTTAATTCTCACATAATCTGAAGAGGCAGGCAGTAATATTCTCATTTATTAGATAGGAGAAATGAGGTTACTGAGAGGTTACATTTATGGTACGAGGTCACAAAATTAGAAAATTGGGTGATAAGATGTTAACCTAGGAACCTGTGGGCCACAATAAGGGACACTAGATCCTTATGTAATTGTTTCTTCCACGAAAATACTGTGTTGCAATACACTAATGAGTTAGTGCTGAACAATAATGTAAAGAAAGGAAGATTGTTTCACAGATGGGGATAGCTACCATTTCTTTTATAAAAAATATTTTGGTGCATTGTAGTTGTAGACGAAAGTGAGATTCATAGTGATGCATTCATATATGCTCATAAGATTATTTAGTCTGTTTCCTTTCCCATACCACCCCTGTCCCTCCTTGCTTCTCTTTCCAAATTCCTTTCTGTTATTTTACTGGTCTCTCTCCTAATTGTCATGAGATCTTTTTTCTTTCCCTTTTACTCTAGGAAGGAAGTTTCTAAGTTCCCACTAAAATCAGAAAAGATAAAAATATTTATTTGGTGATATGATATTATTAATTAAATATAAAGAGGGTATATTAATGTAAAGATTTGTCTATACTGGAATGTACTGCTGAGGCAAAGTGAGTGCTCTCTAGAAGTCTTAGTAGGGTATTGTATTTTTATCAGATTATTTTAGTAGTAACATCATTGAGTAGTTAAAAGCATAATCATTTCTTTTAGAAATCATGGTGGCCTCTTAAAATTCTCTGAACCTGTTTCTTATCTAGAAATTGTATACAATAGTACCCTACTTCATCAGGGTGATTGAGAGAATTATATCTCTCAGAAGTGCACCTAGCATAGAGTAAGCACTTGAGAGAATATTACCTTTTTATTATAAAGGTAGGGAAAAGGAAAGGGAGAGGGAGAGGGAAAGGAAGAGAGAGAATCCTTAGTCTTCTCTAACTCTATAATACTATGATGTGGTTTTGAGAAAACTAAAGGTGTTTGTGTTTAGTTGGCTAAATAAATACATACTGTAAACATTAGGAAGCTAAGATTATGAAAAATTTATAGTTTTTAATCAATCTAAATTCTTGTTAAATGTATACATTTAAGTTGTCTAAACATACAACGTATACATGCAAATGTGTGTAAGTGCACACACACACACCACAAAACAAAACAAAGAAAAATGTCCTAAGATACTGAAAGTGAATTAAGTCTGTCAAACATTATTATCAGAAATGTGGCATATATTCTTATACGCTCAGCCTGAGATGGCTCGAAATATAGATTAGGAATACAAGCTCTGCAATTAGACAGTTGAGCTTAATACTACCTTCCTCTCACATACTGTGTTTTGGTTATTATTTACCTTCTTTGTGCTTGAGTTGTCTACTGGATGAAATGGAGATAACATATTCCATAGGGTTGGTCAGGAGCTCAATTATTTTATTATCTTAAGTCTTTAGTCTAATCCTGACAGTAAATAAATATGTGAGGTATTGCTATTATAAAATAGGCATAATGGCTGGGTATTGTGGCACATGTCTATAATCCTAGAAATTTTGGAGGCTGAGGCAGAAGGATTTCAAGTTTGAGGACAGCCAGAGCAACTTAAACAGATTCTGTCTTTAAAAAAAAAAAAAAAAAAGAATCTGGAGATGTAACCCAGTAGAAGAGCACTCCTGGGTTCAATCCTCAGTAACACACACACACACACACACACACACACACACTTGGTATAATGAAGGCCACAATTTACCTTATAGATTTGTCTTGAGATTCAAATTCAATAAATAGTCCACTTTAATAAATGAGGATTCACAGCCGGGCGTGATGGCGCACGCTTGTAATCCCAGTATTCGGGAGGCTGAGACAGGAGGATTGGGTTCGCGGCCAGCCTCAGCTACCTAGTGAGGCACTCCATAACTTAGTGAGACTCGGTTTCAAAATAAAGAATAAAAAAATAGGCTGGGGGTATAGCTTGTAGGTAGAATGCCCTTGAGTTCAATCGCCAGTACCGCAAAATAAATAAATAAATTAAATAAATAAATAAATAAATAAATAAATAAATAAATAAATGAGGATTCACTAAATTGAGATAATATCATATCAATATAACTTTGCACACAACAGTCCCTCTCAGAGTCAGAAGACCTTCTTATATTCTCTTTATTTGATATTTTCATTCCTAGGACAATATTTTAAGCATAGTGGCCTTGGCTTCTGTTTCGCTGCTTCTAGTGTCAAGAATATCTTTATTTTTATAGCAACCCATTGCATTATTAAACCTATAGAAAGTTTTTACTTATATTGAATTAATATATGCCTACCATAATTTGCTTTAATTATTCTAAGTTATATTCTTGAAGCTGTATTAAAAAAAATGAACAGTCAGTATCCTAGTATCATTGATGCATAACCAATACCCCCCAAAATTAACAATGTAAAACAGACACTATATTTTGCATGCAATTTTGTGGGCAAGGAATTGGAGTGTTCATCTTTTGCTCCCTGTGGCATCCCCTGGGGTCAGAGTGATGCAGATACTGGATGGCTCTGGCAGGTGCAAGATGGCACCATACACACACTAGGTGTATTAGTGAGGATGAATTGAACTGTCAACCTCAGCATATGCATGTGGCCTCTCCAGCATTTTGACTTCAGGATATGTATAGTTGGACTTCATCATGGAAACTGGCTTTGCTTAGAGCAAACATCTCAACAGCATCATGAAACATGGCCTTTTATGACCTAGCATTTAGCAATCACTGAATTCTATTAGTTAAAGGAGTCTTGAGGCCTCTCAGATGAAGAAAGAGGGTACTTGGACCTTGTTCCTGATGGGAGGAGGAGCTCCAAAACTTATGGGAGAGGGAAGCAGGTCTTCATACCACCATCGTTGACCTTTCTGTCGGGGTCTGGCTGAGGAAACTTAACCCCAGACAGAACAGAGAAGGCTCTGCACATGGCAAGGTTTACAGAACACTGTGTTTAGATTGATGTCCACGTCACAGCCCATGGGGTTAGAGGGGCCACAGATCAGCTGGTTCTCTCTGGATGAATCATTCCTCATGTGGGCGACTCCAGACAGAGGAAGCCATTATTCTTATCTATCTCTTTGAAAAATCTTTACAGTTGTTATTGTTCTCCAGATAAATAACGGATTTGAAACCACATGACCTTAAAATTACGTATAATGAAAAAAAACAAAACAAAACAGGAAGAAGAGACATAGACTTTTTTTTTTTCTGATCCTAATTGGGAATTATATGTTAATCACAGCTTGTAAACTTATCAGTGGCAGCAGGATAGTCTGACATGGGAAATTGGCTAAAATTTTGTTTATGTTGTCCAGAATTTAGGAATCCAAACAATCAAAGCTGGAAGCATTGTGATCTAAAATGCAAAAGTAATCTTTGTTGTTACTGCATGACAGAAGTGACCAAAAATTATGACACAAGTTCCCCATGTCTTTTCTTTGATCCTATCGAGGATAGGATAGATGCTTGTGATAGATGGGTGTATTATATTTTAGGGGTGGAGTTATAATCTGAAAAGAAATTAAGTTGGCTTATATGATAAGATGTTATTTTAATACAAGTAATATATAGTAAGCACAGCCTTATAAATATCATAGATTCATATTTTGTCCATTCTTAGAATCAGTAGGTAATTACACATAAAATATTTTATAATAAAAATAAAAATATATCACTAGAAAAAATCAATATCATATGACATTTAAAAAAATATAGATGTGATGTAACATAATGTCTATAATTCCAATACTTGGGGCCCTGAGACAGGAGGATCACAGGTTCAAGGCCAACCTCAGCAACTTAGTAAGACCTAGTGAGACTCTGTTTCAAAATTAAAAAAAAAAAAAATTAAAAAGGCAGCTGTGGAGTATAGCTCGAAGTAGAATGCCCCTGGATTCAATCGCCAGAATAAGAAGGGAGGGACAGAAGAAAAAAGAAGGGAAGGAGGGAAGGAGAGAGGGAGGAAGGAAGGAAGGAAGGAAGGAAGGAAGGAAGGAAGGAAGGAAGGAAGGAAGGAAGGAAGGAAGGAAGGAAGGAGAAAGAAGAAAATGAAGGAAGAGAAAAAACTGAATGGCTCCTAATTATCTATAAAACTATCTGTAAACTCTTTCACCTAACATTTAATTTATCTTAAAAGTTGTTACTTCCTCCCTAAGCTATTTTTCTCTTTACTCTGCTATAAGAATATTTTCTTCCAGTTCAAATTCCAGCCTGAACAATCACCGCTCATGCTTGCTTTTTCTGCCTGAATTACCTTTTCTGTGTATCCAAATTCAGATATTAAAGCCTGCCACAATTCTGTTTCTTTAACAAACTCTAAGTGATACACCTGCTTTAAAAAGAAAACCTCCTCCTCCTTCTGTATTCTGTGGCATCTATTTTTTAAGATGTTTTATTATTCAGCTATTTTTGTAGGATCTTTTTTTTTTTTTTTTTTTTTCTGGCAAAGGCAGTTGCTACTCAGGTCTACCCTGTAACTAATAGATCTTCAGAGCTGATTTAGAAAAGCTGAATTTGAGACTTTTGTGTGATTTTCTTTATTATTAAATGATGGTTTAATTAAAATAAAAATCACCACTATACATGCTAAAATAATTGTGCAGCTCAATGGTTTTCTATAGGCTTCTACTTTGTCCCAGAGCACCTTGTTTGTAGAAAGAAGAAAGGAAAAACAAGTGAATGAAAAATTCTTCCTTTTCCTTCCCAAGGCCCCACAGTGAATATCTCCACAGGCCTCTGTTCCTGCACATATGCAAGCTGACCTTCCCATGCCTGGGTTAGGGAATAGATTTCAGTATTTACTAGCTCTTCTAACCACATGCATCACATAATAGTAATCCCCAGCTGAGATCTGCACACACTACGTGTTGTGTGCAGAGTATAAACATCTGTCTAGGTGGAAAGAGAGCATACTCCCTTCCTTCACGCCCTTCATTAACTTTCTGAGGTGAGGTTGATTGTTTTAGAAGCTTTGGGTTAATGTTAATGAATATTGAACACAATGATTTCATTTATGCAGAGTGTAATATAATATGCCCACATAGAGGCAACTAGTCTACAAACGTTTAATATGCTATGGTGATGTGCATGGCTCTGTGCTTGGTGGTCCAGAAAGGAAACACGAAAGCAAGCGAGAAGATTCACATTAATTGAACACCTCGTTTGTGCCAAGACTTTTACTTTTTTCCATTTATCTCATAAATAAAAAAAAATATATTTAAGACATTCATATACATTTGGGGTAGTGTACAATATACATGAAAGATAGCTGGCAACACAGTGCATTGAATGTCATAGAGCATGAGTGGTGCCAATGGCATGGACAGTAGGAGCTTGCAGTCAAGGGACGGAACACAAGTGACCACAGGAGTGACCGTGGAGGATTTTGTAGAGGAGTCAATCCTTGGAACTGACTTGGGTTACCAAAAGGAGATAACTCTGTAGTTCATAGTGCAGTAGCACTAAGAAGTTAAAAGAAAACATCACATTTTTCTTAAGAGACATCTTCATTAAATGAATAAGTGTGGTTGGAAATAAACTCCCAGAACATCCGATACCATATAGGGTAGCAAAAATACATATTCTTAAGTAAACTTTAAATTACATGTATATATATAAATTACATATATATATATATAATGTGCATATGTATACATTTCTATATAATCTGTTCTTCTAATTCTTCCTTTTAGTAAAGTGAATGAAGAGTAAAGTAAAAATTAAAATCTGATAAAAAATAATGTATAAGAGCTTTTGTAAGTCTGAGTATGGAATTCAGTGGTAGAGTGCTGGCCCTGGCCCAGCATGTGTGAGGCCTTAGGTTGGTCCCCAGCACTCTTCGTATTATTTTTAAAAAGTCTCTTCTCTCCCCGAGTGCGCAGCTTTATTTGAGTGTCTTCTAGAAATTTGCACATATCAAATATATTAAGAAAGTATCCACATTTTCAATTTAGTCATTTTGTTTTAGCCTTTTTCTAAAAACAATTTTGTGCGAAAGAGCCAACTATCTTTGAAGTTGCATTTTAGGTAACTGAATAAGATATAAAGCTTATTATCCTACATTTAACATGAGCTTCATAGAAATCCTCCTCAACTTGACAGCATCTGACAGCTAAGAACTGGTGTCTTGCCAATTCAGACTATGGCTTAACAAAGAAAGACAGAAAGAAAGCAATGTTTTAGGAGTACTCCTTTTGTGGCTTTGTAAAGGATGAGATGTTTACAGAAAGAACAAATGAAAGAAATGAGTTAGGAACATATTATAAACTCATATTCTATTAACAAGGTAATTTAGTGTCCATCAAAGGGACTATTATTTGATGAAGACGTTCATATGCTGGGACTTAATGACATAGTAGTAAGCCTCCAAGAAGAGCATCCCTGCCACCCTTACCTGCTGGTGCCTATACCCTTTTGTAGTTCCTTCCCACACTGACTCACATCTGGTCAGAGTGATCTAAAGTGTGATGGAGGTGATGATGTGAGACTTTAAATTCTGTCATAAGTGGAATTACAGCGTCTGCCTTGGTCATAAGGAACCACAGCATCTGCCTTGGTCTCCAGAATCACTCATTCAGGGGAAGTCATTTGTCATGTCATGAAGACTCTTAATTAATCCAATTTAAGGATACACATGGAAAGGAACTGAGGCTTCCTTGCAAGAGCCAGCACTAACTGCTGGGTATGAGACCCCTCTAGCCCCAGAAAAGATTTCAGATGACTATGGTTCTAGCTGACATCTTGACTATTCTGGATGCCCCCAGTCAGAGCTGCCTTGTCAATCTGCTACTGAGTTTCAAGCTCCTTCTCTGGGAACTTTGAATCAGTCCCTAAAACACTTGCTCAGAAAGCTACTTGTGTTTGAAAACCTCCGGTAGGAAACAGAGAGGGAGAATGGGGAGGCTATTAAAATTATTTCTTACATCACAGTCATTTGCAGAAATGTCTCTGAAATCATGTGAGTCATGAAGGAAGGCTTTGGTCCCTTTCCTCTCCCCTGTGTAACTCATGGGAGAGCCCAACAGTGCAGGATGTAGGACAATAGGATAAATTATTTCCAGGGAGTACCAGTAATGATATTGAGCGTGAAAATAGTTAAAGAGGACAAAAGAAATACCTCAAACAGATCAATGGGGCAGAGAACTGATGTGCATATAAAAGAATTCCCATCTGGAAACCAGAGGGTTGAAGTTCTGAAGAAAACTTCAGGGCCCCAGCCAGACAGTGTCTGTCATGCAAAAGGCCTCAGCCATGGAAGGAACAGGAAATGTCATCAAAAACTAATGAGACTGTCAAGTTTCAGCTAGAATTAGATGAAAGCCTGCAGCACTTGCAGGGGACAGTCCTAGTTAGAAGAAGAGGAGCCAGAATAGAGCTTGAAGAATTGAATGTTTAAGATAGATTTTAAAATCTCCTCTTATTCGCCTACACCCTCTATACTACATTTAAGAATAATAACTTCAAAGTATCTGGCAACCCAGAATAGTTGGCATCTCTCTTTGGAGAATGACTGCTAAAAAAAGAGACCTGGGACCTCCAGTTTCAAAACAGTGAAAGCTTACTTGGCTCATATATAACTTGAGAAATTGATGCCAATAAAAGAATTAATTGTGGAAGATAATTTCAAAGAGAAACAAATCGAAGTGAGTGTGTGTAAATTTGACCTAAATATCAACTTTTCTTTCTAAGCATTGATGAACATGTTTGGGGTCCCAGGGTCAGGTATGAATTATGTTTGTAAAATTTCAAATTAAAAGATACATGCAAAAAGGGTACAGTGGTGCATACCTGTAATCCCGGTACCTGGGAGGCTGAGGCAGGAGGATTTCAGGTTCAAGGCCAACCTCAGCAACTTAGGGAGACCTTAAATAACTTAGCAAGACCTTGTTTCAAAAAGGGCTGGGGATGTGGCTCAGAGGTAGAATACCCTAGGTTCAATTCCCATGAATTTATTAATAAATAAATAATAAATAAATATTTTTAAAGATATATAATATTCAATCTACTTCTGAAATTATCTAATCACCACCACCAATTTCCTAATCAGGCTTTATTTTTATATTGTCATAATATAAATCATCCAAATAGAGAACTTTTAGAACTATGTTTCTTTGTGATTTACCTACAAATGTCCTCAGACCACATTTTGTAGGAGGTATTTATGTCGTTCATGTATTTTTACATGTACATACCCCTCTTTCCTACCAATAAACAAATTCTCAGAGATTATTAAATTTTAAGTTAGGCCAGAGACTGCTTGAAATTCTGGAATATATTGTAATTTCCCTGCATGAATCCCTGTAGTCAAGCAGAGATGGATAGATAGCACTTGCTTTTCTTTCTGCATTCACAGCTTTCCCCTTTTGCCCCACATCTTGTTCCTCTTTAATAATATCTACTACCACCCTCATCATTAGGATGTCTATGCTTTTGTAAAGCCCTTTTCCCCTTGTCAGAATGAAAATGACTCTGATCCATCACCACATCTCCATTTGGGTGATGGTGTGAGTGTTTAGTTTTTGTTTCTCATGTCCTATTTGTAATTTAAGCTTGAAGCTGGAAGAAAATGCAACTGAAGTTTCTCTCCAGTAGCTTCTTTAACCTTGAACACTTATAAGTCATTTTTAAATTCATTTTCTTTCTTTCTTCTTTGTACCACTGTGCAAAGTCTTTATTCTGGCCTATATCATCTCTCACCTGGATGTGGTAATAACTTCCAAATTTATCTCCCTTACTCTGCTCTTCTCAAATCAATGTGCCATATTTCCAATAGGGCAATTGTAAAACTTGGATTTGATTATGATTTTCCTTTGTTTAACATCTTCTATGGTTCCACATTACCAACATTACAAATATATGTAAAATAGCCTGGTATATACAAGCCATTTATATTCTGTGTTCAGCCTAGTTTATTGCATTAATTTTTTCTTACACACAACAGACTCATTTGTCTTTTTCCCCTTTGCTTCAGAAATTTCAAGAACCCTTCCCATCTATAAAACATAATTTTTCCACAACAGATTCAATTTTTAATTTTATAGATAATTACTGCATAGGAAAAGGAGGAAAAACAAAAACTCCAAAATTCTTGACCCATCTTCTACTTTACCTGGCTTAGTATACCAGA
>PVLC010009465.1:0-53965 GCA_004027655.1 Graphiurus murinus
TATTGTTTCTCTGGTTCTGACGTTTACTTGTTAGTTCTTCTTTGTAGTTAATCTCTTTGAGTATTTTCTCTAGTGCTGGTTTGGAAGACATGAATGCTTTCAGTTTTTGTTTGTCATGGAAGGTTTTTATATCCCCGTCAATTGTGAGAGAGAGTTTTGCTGGGTAGGAGAATCTTGGCTGCAAGTTATTTTCTTTCAAGGTTTGGAATATGTTACTCCAGCCCCTCCTGGCTTTCATGACTTGGTTTGGGAGGTCTGTAGTGATTCTAATTGGTTTGCCTCTAAATGTTACTTGGCCTTTAACCTTTGTTGCCTTTAGGATTCTTTCCTTAGCTTCTACATTAGTCATCTTGATTATTATGCGGCGTGGTGTACCTCTTCTTTGGTCTTGTCTGAAGGGGGTTCTATATGTTTCCTGCACCTGTGTGCCAAATTCTCTTTCTATGTTTGGAAAGTTCTCTGATATTACTTCTTTGAAAAGGTTGTTTATTCCATTAGTTTCAACTTCTAATCCCTCTTCTCTGCCTATTATTCTTAGATTAGCTCTTTTAAAATTGGCCCAAATCTCATCGATGTCGGATTCATACTGTCAAATTTTTTTTCCTAGATTATGTATAATGGATTCATTTTTGGAATGGTCATCTTCTAGGAGTGATATTCTGCTCTCCATATGGTCTAATCTATTGTTTATAGTTTGTATTGATGCCTTCACTTCTCTTATTGCCTCTTTCACATCTTTCACTTCCCTCAAGGTTCGCTATGATTCCTGCTCATGGTGTCATATTCTGTGTTTATTTGTTCCTTTATTTCTTTCCAGCTCTCTCTG
Organism: Graphiurus murinus; assembly: GCA_004027655.1. Classification (NCBI taxonomy): domain Eukaryota; kingdom Metazoa; phylum Chordata; class Mammalia; order Rodentia; family Gliridae; genus Graphiurus; species Graphiurus murinus. The sequence continues at coordinate 827 of PVLC010009465.1, forward strand.
CATTCTTTCTGGAAGTTTTGTATCGCTTCTATTATTCTTCTATTATTAAAGATCTGAATTGTCCTTCTGGTAAGCTCTGCCAATCAGTGTCATTGAGTTCTGTTATTGTGGGGTCGTGTTGACTCATTGTTTTTTTGGTGTTTCTCCTTCTCATGGTTTCCCTGTTCTTAAATTTATAACTTTGCTGCTCTTGCACGCTTTCTCTGAATTTGTAGGTTTCTTATTTTTATTTTCTCTCTGTGAATGGTATCTTGTACTTAGTTGCAATTACTCTGGTATTTCTTCTGCCTGCTCTATTGGTGTCTTTGGTGGGTTTCAGGTGTTGACTTCTAGGATCTAGCAATAGCTAAAAAGCAACCAATCCTCCGAACAAACATACATAAATTGAAGCAATGCAAAGTGAAAACAGAGTAAAAATGGAACAAAACAAAGCAAAAAAACCCAGAAAACAAGAAACGTCAGCAAGAAGCAAAATAAAAATCCCTGCAAGTTTGTAAGGATAGAACTGGTTTGGCCTCTGCAGATCTTTTGGGCAGATTTCTGCTGCTGTGGGTGGCAGACAAGATGGCGGCTGCTCCCCGATTCTCCCTGGTCTGCTCCTTAGATTCCAACCACCTGCCCCTGTTTCTTTACTCACTTTTAAGCTGCTTTGCTTCTCCTTCCTTCTGTGGAGAAGCTGTTCCTGCGGCAGATTTGATTCAAGCTCTGGAGTGCAGTTATCTCTGCTCCGGCTCTGTGGGGAGAGGTGAGCTGGTATGGTCCTGCTTGGGCTTAAGCTGGTCGTACCACGCGTTCTGGTCTCTGTCGAAGGTGTCTCGAAATGCCGCCTGGCTAGGATGGGGAGTTCAGGAGTCGCTCACTCCAGCTCTGGCCAGTGGGGTGCAGAAGGTTGTTGTATATTTCTTTCTTAGTAGCCCCCACGCCGGGGGCCGGCTCAATGGCGGCTTCCGCTTGGCAGCGTGGCGCCGGGGCCGCGGAGATGGGCTTCTTTGCTCTCCCTGGTCGGCCTTCCGGGTTCTGCTCAGCTGTATTCCAGTTTTCGCAGCGTTTTTCACCCTTTCATTGCTTTTTTCTTCTTTCAAAAAGCTGGTTCCACGACTGATTTGAATTGAGCTCACAGCGCCTCTTGAGACGTGTCTCACTCCCATTGAATTACTTTAAACACTAGGACCTAACTACTCAAAAATGGAACAAACAGATACAATCCTTTGGCCAGGTCTTATGTACCTAGTTACCTACTGCACTCCTTGAGCCCAGAAAGCTCTGGGCACAGAGGTATGCAGCAAGCACCCCACACAGACCTCTCCTTCCACATACAATAGTCGCAATACAAAGTCAGGTGTCATCGAGCCCCTTCAGGGGCAAACAAAGCTCACAGTCCTTGAGGAAGGAGGAGGGCACACAGGGACTTGTCTACAGGCCTCAAATGTCAGCTTCTCCTGGCTCCTTCTGATGCTTTCACAAGACTCCTCTGTGCTTCTGAAGAAGAGTCAGTTCTCACAGGACCTGTATCCCAGAAAGTTCTGGTGTATGAATCAGCACCCAGACTATGGTGGCCTGGGAGGGTGCTCACCAGAGCATCAAACTGTTTCTGGGGATCCTGTCTGGACAGCGCTTCCTGCGATTTTGTGGTGGGTGCTTGGACTCTCAAGATCTTCACTCAGTGCAAGTCGTGGACCTCAGTCAAGGAAGTGATCTGCTGGCCCTTAGCAACCTCCAGTTAATGCGCCCATTGGTGCCAAATATGGGAAAATCCATCCATCCTTCCATCCATCCATCCAGTTATTGTACTGGGGACTGAACTGGGGCATTCTAACTCCAAGCTATACCCTCAGCCCTTTTATTTTGAAATAGGATCTTGCTAAGTTGGTGAGGCTGGCCTCCAATCCACAATCCATCTGTCTAGGCTTTCCAAGTACTGGGATTACAGGTGTGTGCCACTATGCCCAGCTAGGATCTCCCTTTAAATGGAGAAGCAAAAAGGTATGGGAAGAAAACCACGAGGTCTCACAGCAGCCAGGTAACCTGAGGGTAGTGGAAGGTGATGTGGACCTGGTGAGGCATCAGGCCCTGGAGAGCCAGTGCAGACACCTGTCTCTGGCCTGCCCCTCCTGGCAGCTCCGCGGGGTGCAGGGTGCTGCACAGCACAGGCCCCTTTTCTTCAACAGCTTCTGGTGGAGATTATTAGTAGCGACTGACTCTTGGGGAGAAGCGCACCTTTGTTTCATGGGGTTGCGTTTCCTCTTAGCTGTGAATCTGTACTGGCAGGATTTGTCTTCCCAAGAAAAATAGAGTCAGAGGCCAGGCCAGGTGGGATGGGGGGCATGCTGTGCCATGAGGGATTCCCCGGTCACTCAGCTGTGCAGATGGCATGGGTGAGCAAGGCCTGTGGCCCATGTTCATCATTCCCAGCCCAGAAGAGAGCTGAGGACACAGGAGGAAGCTCAGAGGGAAGAGAATTGGCAGAGGCTGGGGCAGGTGATCAGAACCACTGGGATGGTTGGGGACCAGCCATTCCCACGGTACCTGTATGCCCTAACCTGCCCCACGAGATAACAGCTTTCTCTGGCAGACACTCAGGAGAGGTCATGCAGAGACACCATTCTGGCAATACACAGACAAACCAAACTCTCTGCTCCTGTCTGAAAGGTCTGGCAATGACAGTCTGTAGACAAGGCAATCCCAAACTCAGCATTCCCCCAGGGAAAGGCTGGCCCTGCCAGGGACACCAGGCCTGTGAGCAAACCATTCCAAAATTCCAGTCACAGACTAGATCCTCTATAGCCAGTAAACCGTGTTTCCTAAGAGATGAGAAGTATCTTCCTGCTAGCGGGTGATACCCCACTTATCTCCCACCCATCACTGGGAAGGACACGGAGATCATTAACCCTGGGTCAAATGAGATCATTAACCCTGGTAAATGAGATTTCACCTTCTGAGCTCCCAGGATATGGAGCCCTGACAACTTCCATGGAGACAAGATCCTTCTTAAAAATTATTTTGCGGAGCCGGGCGTGGTGGCGCATGCTTGTAATCCCAGCATTCGGGAGGCTGAGACCGGAGGATCCGGGTTCGCGGCAAGCCTCAGCTACCTAGTGAGGCACTCAGCAACTTAGTGAGACTTGGTTTCAAAATAAAGAATTAAAAAAATAGGGCTGGGGGTATAGCTCGGAGGTAGATGAGCCTTGAAGACATTGTGTTATGTGAGAGAAGTCAGACACGAAGGGACCAATAGGTATGATTCCATGTCTACTAGGTGTCTAGAGTAGTCAAGTTCATAGAGGGAGAAACAGAATGGTGGTTGCCAAGGGCTAGGGAAGAGTTTCCATGTAGGGTAATGAAAAACTTTCAGAAGTAATGGTGATGGTTGTACAACACTGTCAATGTCATCAACGCCACCGAATTGTGCACTTAGAATGGGGGCTGGGAATGTAGTTCAGTGGTAGAACATGTGCTCAGCAAGAAAGAGCCAGGCAGAGCTCAGTTCCCAGCATCAAAAAAGAAAAAAAGGCTAAAATGCTCAATTTTACATTTACATATATTTTAACCCCCCCCCATACAAACATTAAACTGTAAAGGAGAAAACAATTGTGGATATTAATAGACTAAAGAGCTTACTCAACATATTTATTTATTTATTTTGGTACTAGATGTTAGCTTCCCAAGTACTAGGATTACTGGTGTGTGCCATTGTGCCCAGCTCACATATTTTAAAATAAAAAGGAGAAAGATTATATGATTGTGACATACTTCAAAAAGTAGAGGGTTGGGCATCAGTGGTCAAGCGCTTGCCTATCATGCATGAGACCCGGGCTGCTCCTGCAAGAGGCACAGGATGAAGACAGCCATTTTTCTCTACAGTGTCCCATAGCACCAGCCATGTCCCCAAACCAAAGATGACGTGAAAACTCTCCAAACCTTGGAAACCCTCTCAACTGTTCCCATTCCTTCTCCCTGCTGCCACCCTACACACTTGAAATGCTGACTTCCACTCTGCAAACAGCCAAGGCAGTTATGAAGGGTTCTAGTCTCTATGGTGTTCACTAATCCAAATAGCGGAGAATCCATCACCAGACCATGAGCCTCATGTTAATCACCAGCTAAGCACTGGATTCATTTAGTCTATTAAACTGTAGAACACTAGCCGGACATGGTGGTACACACTTGTAATCCCAGTATGTGGGGAGGCTGAGACTGGAGGATCGCAGGTTTGCAGTCAGTTTCAGCAACTTAGTGAGACCCTGTTTCAAAATAAAGAATAAAATAGGGCTGGGGGTGTAGCTCAGAGGTAGAATGTCCCTGGGTTCAATCCCCAGTACTAAAAAAACACAGACAAATGAACAAAAAACTGTAGGACTCTAGAAGATAGCAAACCTCTCCTGCATAATTGGGTAGCAGTGAGAAATTGTTAAATCTGTATCTTGTGCTTATGATATACACAGTGTTGGCAAACATCACAGTCTATGTTCCATGTAGACTGAATGCCTAGATAATTTAGATATCTTTTTACTTCATCTCAGTAAGTCATACCTAATGTGTGTGTGTGTGTGTGTGTGTGTGTGTGTGTGTGTGTGTGTGTGTGTGTTGTACTGGAAATTGAACCCAGGGGCATTCTACCTCCAAGCTATACCTCAGCCCATTTTATTTATTTTGAAACAGGGTCCCATTAAGTTGCTGAGTGTCTCACTAAATTGCTGAGGTTGGCCTCCAACCTGTGATCCTCCTGTCTCAGCCTGCCAAGTACTGGATTTACAGGTATGTACCATCACACCCCACCATGGTACTAAAATTTTAAAGTCCTGTGGTGGCAGAAAAATTGCCACAGATAAACAATACATTTATACTGCTTCACCCAAGTCTCAGCAAAGAGGCCAGTGTGCCGACCTTCTGACAGAAGAGGGGAGCGAGGATCACCACACAGAACTATACTGTCTTCCAACCAACCCACTCCAACTTCTTGTAACTTGATAATGTGAATTAAATGACAGCATGGATGACTAGAGAGGGCATTTTACATCAGTAGAGGGAAGAACTATAGCAAGAAGAAAGATATGCCAGGTGAGTCCAGCCAGCAGTCTTCAGCCTTGCAGGGTGGAGCTGCTCTGCAACTCTCCCCTTGCATTGGCTATTGTGGAAGAAGTAGGGTGTTGCTTCATTCTGGAAACCAAAGGATGTGAGAACTTCGTGAGGTTTTGGAGCTGGGGAGAGTGAGTTAGCTGCCTTTGCTAAAATCTGAAAAGCATGTGTATTTCCTGTCATGTGATCCCTGGCTCTGCAAGGTATGATTTGATGATGGAAACGATCATCATCCTAAACATCTAAATAAATATATATTTAGATGTTTTCTATGACATTCTTTTTGGCTAAAGAGAGTTACACAAAGGACACGCCCCTGCTGCACTCCAGAACTGCAGACCCCACAATAGGTAATCCCCACAGGAGGTTCCCTCCTTTCTGTAGCAAGGTTCTCCATCGTGGGAGGTGGTAGGTACTCTGCATAGAGCCCTAAATGGCCAAGAGGAGACCCGGGATCCTCTGGAACTCTCCTTCCTCACTTTCAACAGGAGATTTAGTCTCTGCCAGCCAGCTCCCAGCTCTGGCTCCGGGTGATCCCCAAGAAGATCCCACATCCTACTGCAGAGTCCAGGCCCTTTCATGACTGTATTTGCTAGAATCAAATTCACCACTTTGGAGACAGCACTGGATTCACCTTAGCACAAGCAGCAAGGTGAGGCCGCAAGCTGACCTGGCCAGGTGTGAGGAAAGGCTCCTGTCCAGGGGCAGAACTAACAAACAGGTAAGTGCATTTTGCACTCATCAAAGAGAAAAGAGGTGCCACAGATAAGGGAGAGAAGAGGAAGGTTATCAGAGAGAAGGTTGGTTAGGAGATGTGCTGGAAGAAGCAGATAGAAGAAGGAAAAGGAGTAAAGAAATACCAAGTGAAGGTATGCAGACAAACAGAGGAACTGGAGGCAGAGCCAGAACTGTGAAAGAGCCACTGTACCATGGATTCTAGTTTACATGAAATGGGCTTTGGGTATCCCCCCGAAAATTCCCATCCACTTCCCAGACCCCCAGTGGGGGCATCGGGTGTATCTATGCTACCACAGTGCCATCTAGTGGAGTGGCGGCACTTACCATGACCTGTCCATCACTTTAGGGCCAATGCTGTATTCTAAGTGTTCCAGGCAGAGAATACAGGTGTTGCTGATAAATAGGTACAACAAAGGCTGACTGTTTTCTTTAATGTCCTATGGATCACATCGTCTCAGGACAAGGGGTGCACGACAACTCTAGAGCCCATATTCTGAAAGATTCCCTCCCCCACCTTGTGTTGTGTGTGGGGATTGAACCCAGGGATATTCTTTTTTTTTTTTTCTGCCTGTGGTACTGGGAATTGAATCCAGGGGCATTCTACCTCTGAGCTACACTCCCAGCCCTTTGTTCATTCTTTATTTTGAAAAAAGGTCTCACTAAGTTGCAGACAGCCTCACTGTATAGCTGAGGCTAGGCATGAACCTGCATTCCTCCTGTCTCAGTCTCCCAAGTACCGAGATTACAAGTGGTGACCACCATGCCCAGCTCAACCCAGGGGCATTCTAACACTGAGATACATTCCCAACCCTTTTAACAGTTTTTTATTTTGAAATAGGTTCTCACTAAATGGCCAAGGCTGGCATTGTACCTGGGATTGTACTGTCTCAGCCTCCTAAGTACTGGGATTACAGGCATGTGCACCACCATACCTGCCCCCCACCCCATTTTAATCAGCTCAGCTATTAATAAGATTTTCAATGAAAAGTGCATTGCCCTTTTACAACTATATCGTGTATGTGTGTATGTGTGTGTGTGTGTGTCTGTGTGTCTGTGTGTGTGTGTTACTGAGGATTGAACTCAGTGGCATTCTACCTCTGAACTATATTCCAGTCCATTTTTAATTTTGAAAAAGGGTCTTGCTGGGTTGCTGAATCTAACTAAATTGCTGACCTTCAACCTGTGATCTTCCTGTCTCAAATCTTCCAACTATAGGTGTGTGCTACCACACCTGGCTAAAATGCATCATTTTTAAAAGCAATATAAAACTACCTTCCTTATTTTTCTAATGATGTCTACTTTGAGCACCTATTTAAGTAACATAAAGATGTTATAAAACACTAATATAGGTTCCTTATATATTTATATTTATTTATATTTTATTTTTTGTGGTACCGGGGATTGAATCCAGGGGCATTCTACCTCCATGCTATACCCCCAGCCCTATTTTTTATTCTTTGTTTTGAAACAGGGTCTCACGGAGTTGTGGAGGGCCTCACTAAGTAGCTGAGGAGGAACCTGGGATCCTCTTATCTCATCCTCCCAAGTACTGGGATTACAAGCTTGCGTCACCACACCCGGCCTTAGGTTTATAATATTTAAATATATCAGATATCTGGTTACTAAATATTAATACTCATCTTGCTCCCCCTCCCCCCATAGTTTTCCATGAAAAGTTCTTAAAAAACCACATAGCAGTGTAAGTGTCAGTGATCTGCTGTGCAGCTGGTCACACCTGGATTGGAGCTCTCACTGTATTGTTGTTGATTGTCTTGTGTCCTTGGGTGTAAGTCTTGGGAGCATGTGTTCTGTCTTCGACCCCGACTACAGTTCAGGCACTACAACGTCCTGAGCAACCTCAGACTTGTACACTTCTCCACCTTGTCCCATTCCCATCTGTAGAGCAGGAATGGTAATACTGACCCTGTGGCTGTGGTGAGGATGACATGCAGGCAGGGGTGCAAGGCAGCTGGCACCCTGCGACACTTGAAAGGTGCTGAGTATATGTTATTCTTGCTCTGTTGCCTTTCCAAAAGACACTGACAAAGAAATAACAATTCTCATTTTTTAGGTTCTGATTTGTTTCATAAAAATATGAAAACAAGAGAGAATAAAAGCTTTCTAAGACTCTGATTCGCCCTTACCCCATTTTTCACTCAAAAGTCAATAGTTAATAAGCACTAGGGTGACTGTGGAATCCTGCCAGCCGCAGTACCTGGAAGGGTTCATGACACACTTGACTTTAATTCATGTGTACTGCAATCTTGTGGGCTAAAGGGCCATGAAAGTTGCTCTGGTTTTTCTTATACTTCAAAGGAAGCAGTTTAATGGCCATGAATTACGTCTCCCAATTCCACTGTAACTATGAAGCAGGACTGCTGTGGTATGATTTCCAGCCTGGATCCTTTGCCAAAGGAACTTCAAGAAAGGAATTTAAACAAAATAGCCTTTCCAGGCTTTCTTCCAGCTTCCTCCTGCAGGCCCATAAAATAGAAGTGCACACAGAAACCTATATAGGGTGGGAGCCGGGCACCAGGCGAGGGTGGTCCAGAGAGTTCAGTTGGGTAGGGGAACTCAGAAAATGGGGAACAAGTAAACACTTCCCTGGGGATACCCATGTGATACAGACTCTACCAGCAATAAAAGAATGGGGAACAAAAACTTAAAAATGTATAAGGGTGAAGAGTTATATTAAGAATGTTAATTAAAGCTGAGCATGGTGGCATGTATATTAAATCCTAGTACTTGCGAGGCTGAGACAGGAGGATTGCAGGTTCAAGGCCAGCCTTGGCAACTTAGCAAGACCCTCAGCAAATCAGTAAAACTTTGTTTCAAAATAAGAAAAAGCTGGGGTTGTAGCTTGGGGATAGAATGTCTCTGGGTTCAATCCCCAGTACCAAATAATAGTAATAATAATCATAATCATAAATAAAAATAAAATATAGGGGTGTAGCTCAAAGGCAGAACACCCTTGGGATCAATCTCAGTGCCAAAGACACACAAATTCAATCCCCAGTACAAGATTATATATATATATTTTTTCCATCCCCAGTATCTCACACACACATGCCCGCACATGCATGTGTGTGTATGATGTTTAAGGGGAAAAAGTTACATTAAGAAAGTTAATTAAACCCAAGATTGGTGGTACCTGCCTGTAATCCCAGAACTTGGGAGGCTGAGATAAGACGATTGTAAATTTGAGTCTAGCCTCAGCAATTTAGCCAGACCTTGTTTCAAAATAAAAAAATAAAAGGGCTGGAGGTGTAACTCAGAGGCAGAATGTCCCTGGGTTTGGTCCCCAGCACCACACACACACACATACAATGTTACCATCAAAAAAGCAGATGGATGGCTTTGTTGACTTAGTATCTAGGCATATGAATGTTGACGCAGCAGCTCTGACAGCAGGCTTGGCATGATGGGCACAACAAAAACTTCAGACACAAAGAAAACCCACCTACTGATCCTCATGTTCCTGGGGCTATGTCCTTAACTTCTGACCTGAGGGTAAAGAACCCAGGTTGATAACTGAGGCCTGTTTCTCTAGCTCCTTTAGGTCAGTTAGAATGAGACTATCCATCCCTGGCCAGGCAGGGGCAATGACCCCATGCCAGCTAGAAGAAGTTGCAGAAGATGGAAGTTTGACTTTCACCAACTCTCAAGATTAAGGGATCCAAGTTTCAGAGGGGGAAATGAGACAGGATAGGAGAAGTAAAAAAAGAAATGTAAAGCCCCAAAGTTGCTCTCTCCCTCTTGAGATGGCTCTCATTCTCCCTTGAATGTGTATTCTTACTTTCCTGAATAAACCTCTGTCTTGAGAAAGAGAGAAAGAGAGAAAGAAAGAAAGAAAGAAAGAAAGAAAGAAAGAAAGAAAGAAAGAAAGGGAGAGAGAAAGAAGAAGAAGAAGCAGCAGCAGCAGCAGCAGCGGGAGGGGGAGGGGCAGGGGGAGGGGAGAGGAGAGTTTCACAAATGTGAGCTATTTCTATCTTTTTGACAATTCTCAACTAGCATAATAGGACAAGCCTAAAATATTCCCATTGCCCTGAGAGTCAGTAACTAAAGAATAATGCAGTCTTTCCTGTAGTACAAAGCAAAGAACACAATGGAGGAAGTCAACATGATGGAGAGAGCGCTTCACCTGGACCAGGAATTGAATTTCAATTCTGGTTTCTCACTAAGCAGCTGTCCAGCTTTAGGCACCTTCCCTGAACATTCTTTTGTACATCAAAGATGGGGACAGTCACCTAAACTGAAATGATGTGAGCATGGTAGAGGATGTGGGGAAACAGGAACTCTTACACACTGTTGGTGGGATGCCAAAGTAGTACAGACACTATGGAGATCAGTGTGGAGGTTCCTCAAAAACTAGGAATGGAGCCACCATGTGACCCAGCCATACCACTCCTCAGTATTGCTCCAAAAGAATTAAACTCAGAATGCTACAGCAATACAGGCATAACCATGTTTATAGCAGCACAATGCACAATAGTCAAGTTATGAAACCAACCTAGGTATGAGTAAACAGATGAATGGATAAAGAAAATGTTGTATATACACACAATGGAATGTTACTCAGCCATAAAGAACAGAATTATGTCATTTGTAGGAAAAGGGATGGAACTAGAGAATATGATGCCAAGTGAGATCAGCCAGTCTCAGAAAACCAAGGATCGTATGTCTACTCTCTTATGTGGAAGCTAGAGAGAAAACAAGAAACACAAGGAACTAGGAGGGAGACCAGGAGAACAGTGGAAGGAGGTGGGTGGGAGAGGTGGGAAGGGACCAAGGAAGAACTAATGAAAGAAACAATTCAAATTATGCTGTGCCTGTGTATAAAGGAATCACTACCAATCCTACTAGCATGTATGGGGAGGGGCAGGACATGAAGGAGACACAATAAGACCTGTGGTAATGTTTATATGACTTCGAACCTCACAATGAAGTATAATTACAATGCACCAATGGAAATATGAAAAAAAAAAAAAAAGTACACCTGACTTGGCATCTTCACTCCCCGTAACCCAGGAACAGAGGACCTCAGTCCCAGATCCAGTTTCCTGCTACTGGTCAGTAAGGTCAGGGTTAGCCACGGGTGTGGTGGTGCCCACCTGTAATCCTAGTACTTAGCAGGCTAATATAGGAGGACTGCAGGTTCGAGGCCAGGGTGTGGTAACTTAGGGAGACCCAATTTAAAAATAAAAAATAAAAAGGGTTGGGTGTGTAGCTCAGTGGTAAAGCACCCCTAAGTTGAATCCCCAGTACCACAAAAAGATAGGAAATAAAAAGGAAACAAAAAAATAAGGCTGGGTTTGAGTACAAGAAGAGTCACCGTAAAAATGAAATCACAAATGTTGAACTAAGTGTCTGCTTACTTCTGAATCCTCTCACAGAGAGTCCCATGAGACCTGCAGAAGAGATGAAGAAGGAGAGGTAGAAGAAGGAAGTCCTCTGAACCCCAAGCCAGTACTACCACTGTCAGGGCCTGCACACACCTCTTGCTATTTCAGCTTGTTTATCTCTAGCCTGCCTCCAAGCCAAGCTGGCTTTCACACTGGGCATGGAGTTTGAGAACCCAGCTGTTCCCAAGCTCTGCCAATAGGTTCCATGCAAACAGGTTTCAACTGCCGGAGGGTGAGGGAAAAGGAGAAGGGGAGGTCTAGACTGCACACCTAAGGATCAACTGTACTGCAATGGTTTAAGACTGGGTTAAACAGAATAAGGACTGTGCTTTTAGAGTTTGTGTTAAAGGCATAAACATTCCAAAGCTAAAGGAAATCCAACTATATGCAATGGTGCCCCACCCAAGTTCATTTTAAAGTTTTGGAGTAAAACTATACTTTGTAGGAAAAGTAAGCCTTGCCAGTCTACCTTTGAACTGGTGTGTGTGTGTGTGTGTGTGTGTGTGTGTACGCATGTGCATGTGTGTCTGTTGGGCAGCCTGGCTCAGGACAGGGAGATATCGCTGGTGGCAAGGGACAGCTCAGGCAGGCAGGCCAGGCCGCACCCACCCATATGCCTCTTCCCCCTTTCCCAGAAGGGAATCCTGGGTGAAAATCCCTGCTCATTCCTGCCTTTGCCTACATGTGGGGACAAGGTGCAGGGAAGCTGGGAAGTGATAAGCAACCCATGGGTCATTCTGATTACTCTCAAGATGGTAAAAACAAAAATAGGATTGGGGGTGTAGTTCAGTAGTAGAGCACTTGCCTATCCCCTGTGAGTCCCTGGGCTGTATGCCCAGAACAAAACAAAACCAATCTAAAAGGAACTGAATTCAACTGTAGCCTTCCTGATTTGTGAGTCAGAAGATACTTACACAGGCAAAAGGTGCCAAATACTGACTTCACTCCTATGGCCCACGCCTGGAATCCCAGTACTTGGGAGGCTGAGTCAGGAGGATCAGAGGTTTGAGACCAGCCTCAGCAATTCAAAATAAAAATAAATAAATAAAATAGGGATGGGGTGTAGCTCAGAGATAGAATGCCCCTGGGTTCCATCCTCAACACATACACAGAAATATACCACCAGGCAATTTGTACTCAGAAATGAGAAACAGGATTAGGAAAAAAAGTAGACAACATTAGAAAAGAACCACATTGAAATATTAAAAGTGACAGTAGTCCATCAGTTAACAAGCAATTCTCATGTACAGGGGGCAATTTTCTATGTGTGTGTGTAGAAAACAAGAAAAGAAAGAAAACCAAAGGCTAATTAGCCCCTAGCATCCAAGCTCAGGACACACTGATGATGCTACAGGAAGACGACTGTCCAGGATGCCCATGTCCCAGAGTCATCAGGTGTGACAAAGGGACTCCCTTCCCTTCTCTTGGCCTCTCCTTGCCTGGAAGCAGGGCAAGAGAGGGAGGGCAGCCTTGTCAGAGTTCCCAAACCTTTTGTGCTCAGCATTCTAAGAGGCCTTGGAGGACCAGTGCCCTCCTCCCCCAACACACACACAGGCTGGCGCCTGGGGCAGGAACACATCAGTTCCTGCATGCATCTGCTGTCTAAGGGCTCTTTAAACATCCTGCAGTTCCATAAATAAGAAATAAAAGCAGCCTCACTGGAGCCCAGGATGGGCTCAGCCTGAGTTTCCGGGAAGGAGGCTGTACTCTTCCCCTCCTGAGCCATTAACACTTCAATTACAAGTCACCTGGGATCCCGGCAGTGGAAGACCAGTGTGACACCATGGCTACTTTTCAGAAACTGAAAGGTAAATCCTAGGGGCTCTGGCAACCAGGGTGCTTTGGGAGCGGCTGCACTCTGAGGTCTCCTTCCATTTCTCAAGCAAGGGAGGGGGAGGCCCTGCAGGGTAAGGCAACCAGAGAAACCCTGCAAGGTGTGTGAACATGGCCTGCACTGGCAGCACCTTGGTTTTACATTTGCTATGAATGCCAAAGCCATTTGTTTTAGAAATAAGAGCCTCTGCTTTGCCCTCAGGATCCCTGTCGAGACAGAAAACCGCAGGATTAACTCTGTTAAGGCCTGCAGAGCATGAGCAAATCCTCTGGGACACTACCACACCTTCCCAAAGGAGACCTAGAGTGTGAGGGTGAAGACTTAGCCCTCAGAGGCATAGGCTCCAGCTTAAGCACTGGCCAGGCCACAGTATGAGGTGTGGTAAATCATTTATTCTCAGTTTAATCCTCTTGGCCGAAAAACAAGGACTACGGGGTCAATGTAAAAGGCCTGGATTCCACATAGCCATTGCCAGTACATGTAACCATAACTTAAGTGGCAAAACTAAGAAAGTCAATAGGAGCAGGCGACCCTGGACAAGGATGCAGACCATGCGCCAAATGCTTTAACATAGTATTCTTCATGATCTCACAATACTTTGAGTACTAGTACTAAGTTATAGATACTCTATGGATACTTGTAATATGGGAAACACTAACATATAGAAAGTTTAGGTGGTTTGTCTAGGTTTTTTTTTAATGCAGAACAGCCTGAAACAAGAGGTCTTAATTAAAGTATCCTTTCCATTCCCGGGAAGATCCCACAATCCTAACTTTAATACATTCTCATCTAAATCAAGAGATTTCACATTTTGGGGAAAGTCGCAGGAATATTTCTGAGTACATATTTTTGTGTATATACGTGTGTGGATGGTACTAGAGATTACCCAGGGGCACTCTACCTTTGAGCTACACTCCCAGCCCTTTTTATATTTTTGTTTTGAAACAGGATCTTGCTAAGTTGCTAGGAATCTTGCTAAGTTGCTGAGGCTGGCCTTGAACCTGTGATCCTCCTGTCTCAGCCTTCCATGTATTGGGATGACAGATATGAGCCACCTTAACAGGCTATGAATAAGTATTTTTAACTGGAACTACTCTCTAACATGTCAGTATATATACACAAACATCTACACACATATAGAAACATCTATAACAAAGACCCCCCCCAAAAAAAGAAAGAAAAATTTGTATTTATAATACAGTAGAAATAACTTAAGATTTCAAGTTGGACCACCTACTTCTAATTCAGAAGACAGCAAGAGTTCTAAGGCAAGTCTGAGCCTCTCTGGTCAAATTCCAGAATTCTCATTATTAAAAAAAAAAAAGACATTAAAAAAAAACCTTCAGAATATTGCTGTGCTGACGGGCTGGGAAACTAGAACAAAGAGTGAGAAGCCACAGGCAGATGACTGTGTGACATATTTATATCATGGACATCATAAAATCTGCCATTACACTCTCTTGGTAGTTCTCACTAATAAGAACTTAAAAACATAATAATTGGAAATAGCAGTGGATATGACATATGTGAGTGTCATGAAAAGTTTCACTCTTTGGTTGAGATTTCTGATGAGAACCAGAATACTTCTTTTCTATCCACTGTGGGAACCAACTTGACTGAGTCAAGAGAAAATAAGTGGACTTCTAAACACTGGCCTCTGCTCTTGTTTTCTCCTTCTGTTCACCAGTCTCACTAGCACACTTCACACCAGAAGCATCCGCACACAGAGATAGCTCCAGGACAGGGCACGCACCAGCAAGAGGTCCCTGGAAGATATGTCAGCTGATACAAGCACAGATTAACCTGTCTCCAAGAGCCCCAGGATGCCAGGGAGAGTCGACATATAATCCAATAAACTCTTTTCTTCATTTCCTATTACTTTGGTTTACTTAAAACTAAATGCTTGCAGGAGAAATCTGAGTGCATTTTTGGCAAGGACTTACTGAATTATCTTTGCCTTTTCGTAGCATGACTAGTGCAATGGAGAAAATCCAAATAGCAGAGAGAAAGGAAAGAGGGAGAGAAAAGTTTGTTTCTCATAATATTTCTTGGATTTAAAAAATAATCTGATCCATGCTTAAGATTTAGAGGTCTAAAATAATTGTTCCAAGATGTAGCTGTCAGGTGGCACCAGATGTTAAACACAATATGTTCTTGATGGACATCTGTGTCAACCACTTAGAAGTCATGTGCTGAAGATTTAAAATAGCAGGCTGAGCAGGGCTGGGGGTCCTGGTGTTTCCCCAAGGAAATCTGTGTTTATCTGTGGGTCTCCTATGAGAACTTCAGATAGTTTCTTTTCTGAGAAGAACAGGTAGCATACAGGTGTAGACTGTCATCCAAAGGGTCATGTGTTTGAAGCCTGGTTCCCAGTGTACGTATGCTGAAAGGTGAAGGGACCTTTTCAAGGCACAGCCCCGTGGAGGGGACTGTGCCTTGACTCATAGGGTTAGCACTGGACTACAATGGGTCAGGTCTGGTGGGAGTGTACTTGTTCCCTTGAGAGCCAGCAGGCTGATAAAAGAGTGAACCTGGTCTTGGCTGCTCTCTCTTGCTTCCTCTCTCCCCAAGTGATCTCTCTCATGTGTGTTCTACTGTGTCCTATCAGCCTCCAAGTTAGTTATAACAAAGCCCAGAGACCAAATGAGTGAGGCCACCTGACTTTGGGCTTTCAGCTTCCAAATGTGTGGGAAATATAAACTTCTTTTCTTTATAAAGTACCCAGTCTTGGGTATTTTGTTACAGCAATAGAAAAAGGACTAAGACACGTGCTCCTAGAATCATGAAGCTGGAAGAGGGCTGGAGAGGCCATCTTGTCACCACCCAGCCACACAATGTGACTCAGTGAGAGAAAAGTCTAGTGCTGTGTTTGGACCAGAAACCTGCATCTTAAGCAATGTCAAAAAAGTTAGAAATCTAGTAGCATATTTTAACAACATAAATCCACAGCTACTTACACACAATTATAGGTAGAAGGAACCTTAGAATCTTTTGATCTGATCTGAATTCCCCATTTCAAAGATAGAGAAACCAAGCTTAAGAACTTGCTAAAGATAGTGAATCGCCCCTCAAATATCTTCTGCCTCCATATACAGCTTCACACTGGCTCCGTGTTTTCTTTTTATTATTCTGCCAGAGCTTTTACTTTCTTGAATTGACAAAAGTCAGTATCAAAATCATCAAGTGATATAAATCCTCAACCAGGTAACCTGAAGTTCGCTAGTAGTGCATGGTCAGAAGTGAGCTGCGGGTTTGGCCTAGGTGCATGTGAAATTTAGAAAGGAAGGGAAGGAAGGCGGAGAATTCAGAAGACCACACAGGCTTCTGACCATGCTGTGGGTGGGAATTCCTACATCCTGAGGCCTCTGCACAAGCCCGCTAGAAGTCAGAATGTGGAGAAATGATCTAAAACAGCAGCTAATTCAGAGCCCTGAATGTCGTGAGCTCTGCCTTTCCTTGGCCTCGTGTTGCCTTCTGACTCAGCTACCTGGTTTTCAACAGAGTTGTTTAACTCTGTGAAAGCCACCTGATCATATGGTGATTCATAGAGGAAAATGAGGGGCACTGTGTCTAGCACCTGAAGTGGCTTCATAGCTCACCTGACACTGAAACCTGTGTGCTCACACATGAGCCATCAGAAATTCCTTCTCCTGCTAAGCTCACATCCGTTCCACTACACAAACTTAACAACAGCTTTTAACACCCCCAAAAGCCATCTTATCTCCCCATAGAAGGACTGAGCCTCAGTAAGTAGCACCCTCCATGCCCGAATGAGTCCAAGTACCAACAGCAGTCTCAGCAGCTGGTACTGGCTCTCAATGGCATTACTAGCTGGCAAGGCTTTGCCAGATGACAGTGTGAACTGGGAGTACCAGTTCTAAACACTTACTTCCTTTTTCATCAGTCATTAGCAGACATAAGGGGAGAAGTTTCTCTTTTGTTTTATTTTCTTGAGGAAAAGGCATATACAAGGAGTGCCCTAAGCATATTCTAGGTAAGAAAGGTTGAAACCCACACAGAATGTTGACAAGGACCCAACTTCTGCCTTCAATATATTATCTTCCTGCACACTATGAAAACCCATATCTGGTAGCCCATTAGAGACAAATGTATGAAACTATATAAGGGAGTTGGTAGCTGGGTGCAGTGGCACACACTTGAAATCCCAGTACTCAGGAGGCTGAGACAGGAGGATCACAAGTTCTAGGCCAACAAGTTCTAGACAAACCAAAGGGCTGAGGGTGAAGCCCCATAGGAGAGCACCTCTGGGTTCAATCCCAAGCCCCCCCCCCAAAAAAAAGGGGTTGAGAAGAAAAGAAACACATGTGCCTAGTACTGGTTCCTATCTTTGTGCAGCAGAACTTGCAGCAATTCTCTGGTTTCAACAAGAGACAGACAGCACTGTTGTTCCCACATTCCCTGGCAAGAACCCTCTCCAGTTTGTGATTTCACCTTCCAGGAAGTATTGACGGCTTTGATAATCACCTCTCAGTAGATGCACATATGCTCCTCCATGATAAATGCAAATGCAAGCAGGGAGATGTTTGGATTTGTGTGAAATGCGATTCCACCAACCCCCAACCCCTACACCCACCCCACCCATACTGCACCCCCATCTACACACCAGAAGGAGTCATTTTCCTCAAGGGAACACCACAGCAGGGAAACAAACTCTATCACATCCAGTCTGATCCTCAATTACCACATACATGTCCTTCACCCCTCCACCACAGTGTGCACAGAAGAGAAAGGACACATACCAAGGTCCTGGAGTACGATTTAGACAAGTGACAGAAATGTAAGACTCAGGAAGGCTGTTGTGTTTTCAATCCACATTAAAAAACAAAAAACTCTACTGTCCATTTTTGGCAAGTACTACCTTCACTCTTCAACCTCCAAAGAGTACACTAACTATTTAAAAGGAACAAATAGATACAAGAATTACATTTCCATGAGGAAAACACAGAATTTAAGACTTTTTACTAATGCACCAAAAAGACAGATTACATTTCATAGGCTTTTGTGTGTGTGTGCTTTAACTATGAGAAAACTGCCACATGAAAAACCTTGTCCAGTACCTACAGCTCATTTTTTCATTCACATGTGTAGTTTTATGATGTAGCAGCAGGTATCATATGATTTCTAGGCTGCACTGTAACAGTTAATGGTTTGATATATTGCATGTATTTAATTTTGAACTTGTGGGGGGTTTTTTGGTTTTTTTTTTAGAGTAATTTAACAATGCACGTCTGGCTACTGCAGAAAGAGTAAGATAAAACTGACTGGCAGGCAAATCACAAGCCTGAAGATGTGCCAGATACAAGGCATTCTGGTGCATCTGGTGGGGGTATAGCTCAGCGCGCACACACACATACACACACACAAAGAACGGCTATGAGTAAATTCCACTGACCATCACAGGCTGAGCAAGAAGAATGATGTGCTTGTCCGGTACTGACAGCATCAAATATCCATAGACTTGCTTTCAGAGAACAGAGGGCTGGAGAATTCGACCAAGATGCCTTTTCTGTGTTTACACAGACTAAGATACAGTTTACAGTATCTTATTAATATTATTTATTTACTGATTGATTGATTTGATTTATTTTGAGGTACTGGGGATTGAACCCAGAGGCATCTCCAAGCTACACCCCCGCCCAATTGCAGAGGGCCTCACTAAAGTAGCTGAGGCTGGCAGCCAATCTGTGAGCCTCCTAAGCCACGGATCCCTGAGTGTGGCCCCGGGGCCTCCTGGTGATCAGGGAATGCTGAGCTCTCAGGAAGTGGGGTTTCATGAGACAGCACTGACTCTGAGCTGTGGTCTGAACCCTGACTCTGCTACTTACTAGTTGGTCACCCCTCGTCACATTATTAACCTCTCTGAACTCCAGTTCCCTAATGCAATCAATGTTAACAAAACAACAAAACCCAGATCCTTTGTAAAGCCATTACAAACATGTTTTTAAAAGATTATTTGCTCATAGTTGGTGTTTAACCAAAGTTTGTTTCAGGTCTTGTGGACTTCAGAAGATAATGCCTTTTAATTTCTTATTATATTTCATAAAGATACAGAATTTAATTACAGTACTTGTTATAGTTACATACAGAATGCCCCCTAAAGAGCTCATACATTTGTTAGTATATATTTTAGTCCTGAGGTTGTAATTTCATCAGTACATAAATCCACTGTAATGAGTTTACTGGGTGGTAACATAGGCAGGTCGGGTGTGTCAGAAGGCGGGTCCCTGGGGGTGTGGCCTTGGGGACTATATGAGCTCCCTGACCCCCTTGCTTGCTCTCTCTGGCTTCAAGCCTCTCCCAAGTGAGGAGAAGAGCTCTCTCTGCTTCCCACCATCACAGTCAAAGCTCCATCTCCATACCCCAGCCTCACATGGACTGAACTCTGAGAGTCTAAAAAAAAAAAAAAAAAAAAATTCGGGCAAATCAATCTTCCTTTCTTTAAATTGTGGGGTCAGTTGTCCTGGATCACAGTTGTGAGAGCGCAGACAGTACTAAAAGCTAAAGATAAGACTCCCAGTTCAACAATCCAAGGAAAAGTTTCCTTTACATGTAGTACTGACAAAGAGTGGTCTTCTATTGAACAACCAGATGACTAGATGGTATTTTTAAAAATTTAATTGTGGAGATATATATTTTCACCATTCTAAAGCATATAGTTTAGTGTTATTAAGTACATTCACAATGCTGTACAATCATCACTATTACTAATGTTCAGAACTTTTTCATTTTCAAAACTGAAACTCAAGCCGGGCGTGGTGGTGCATGCTTGTAATCCCAGCATTCGGGAGGCTGAGACCGGAGGATCCGGGTTCGCGGCCAGCCTCAGCTACCTAGTGAGGCACTCCGCAACTTAGTGAGACTTGTTTTCAAAATAAAGAATAAAAAATAGGGCTGGGGGTATAGCTCGGAGGTAGAATGCCCCTGAGTTCAATCCCCAGTACCGCAAAAAAACAAAACAAAACAAAAAAAAACTGAAAGCTGGGTGTGCTGGTACAAATCTATAATCCCAGTACTTGGGAGGCTAAGACAGGGGATCATAAGTTCAAGGCCAGCCTCAGCAACTTAGCTAGACTCTTAGCAACCTAGAGAGAACCTGTTACAAAACAAAACAAACATAAAAAAAAAAAAAAAAAGGCTGGAAGAGTAGCTCAGAGGTGAATGTTCCTGGGTTTAATTCCCAGCACCACACACAGAAAACAAAAACCCTCTTTCCTTCCACTGAATACCATGGGTTCACACCAATATGTCCAAAGAATTGGGTTCATTTTCTATCCTGCCTTCCCCAAACAAGCCATGGCTCTGTTGACCTGTCCTGTCCAGTACCAAGGTGAGTGTGAATGTCTTTGGTTTCTCTGAGTTCTGACAACCAGCTCTGGGACACTGTAGCTTCCTCTCCCAGGGCCTTCCCATCTTCAACCAAGGCTTCTAATTTTCTCCACCTCATTTAATGACTTTTGGACTGACCCATGGAGAAATAATAATGTGTGTGTATGCTTGTGTGTGTGTGTGTAAGAATTTTATATATATATATATATATATGCACAAATATATATATAATTCTTACATTACATACATGTAAGAATAAGAGCCTATTTCATAGATGAGCTTGAATAGTTTGTTTGCTCCTCTACACTTGTGAGATTACTGTGCTACAAATATGCTTGCCTATTTACCTGCACATGTAGCATCGGTTTCTTATTGATTAGTGTATGTTCTGTTGTGGCAAAGATGCTCTTTGTCTTAATTGTTGCATGTAATTTCCTGACATCTTCAGGTCTTAATTTATTTTGCTTTTAATATTTATTGATTTAGAAAAACTGAGTCCTTTGCTGTTTTTCTACTGCCTTTGAGCCCCATTTTCGCCTGAGTTTTTGCATTTTTCTGTTACTTTCTACTCAGGCTCTTGATCATCTGGCTGTCCCAACCTCTGGCCATCATGCTGACAGCATCTGGGTACACTTCTGACTATGGTGGAAGAGCATGACCGGTGTCTCTTAGCAGAGGCTGGGATTTCGCTACATGTAGTCCAAAATGGCAATGGTGCCAAAGTCACCGAGGGTCTCTGCACTGCTTTATGGCTGTGCTTTGACTTCTTCCAAAGCAAGGAATTAGAAGAGAAAAGGCTAGGAAGAGAAATCGTTAATGTAAGCAACAGCTTTCTCTAAATCCTAGGTTTGATTTACAAATATTGGCCATAGACCCTTCTATCATCGAAAGCCATTGTCAAAACCACAAAAATGCTATCACTATTATTTCCACAAAGGATTCTCTCAGATGAATTCTCCACATAAAGAGACTCAGCTGATCGATAAAGTTGTAGATCTGTGTTCTTGTATTGCCAGAAACTCACATCTAGATCATCTGGGTACATTTGTACTATCTTAAATGCCAGTGAGAAAAGAAGGTAATGAGTAATCTAATTTTATCAAATCCTTCTAGGGCCAATAACTAGAGCACTAAAAAGTAAACATGTAAATATATATGCATACATACATATAATACATATGTAAAAGAAATATTTTAAAAATAAAGAATAGTACTAAAAATAAAATCCTTGCTTTCTTGGAATTCAGGACTTTGCAAGAATATATTTATAAAGCCAAACAACATGAAGAAATTTGATAAGCTATATAAGATGTATTAGAAAAAAAGGCGATTTTGAAACACTTTTCTCTTCTCACATGCAGCATATACATTCTTGTTATTGAGAGGGCTTCTTGAGGTCTTGGTTCCCTAATGCGCTCTGGGAACACACAGAGGAAAGGTGCTCTCCTTGTTTTGTATAGGTTTCCAACTGGCCAATATGATTTCCTTTCTACACCTGCTAACCTAGCTCAACATTTGGAATATTAGCTACTCCCTTCTGAAGGCTTTGGACACCTTCCTGACTCATTGTAAGAAAAAAGTCTGTTATTCAATTATTTGTCAATTGGTTTTCTTTATAGTTGTCAATAATACTATTTACTAAATCAGAATAATAATACCAATAGCTAACATTTTTGAGGGCTCATGCCCCAGAGTCTTCCAAATGCTTTGCATTTGTTAATTCATAAAACTATGGTAACCTAAAAATAGATTTTATCATCATCATCATCATTGCCATTTTACAAATAATGAAATTCAAATTTGGGATTTCAAATAATGTTTTCTATGTCAGAAGCAGGATTGAAATCAGAATGCCATGCTCTTGACCACCATCCTGCCTCCTGACTCCCATCCTTTCCAAAACATTATAGTTTCTTCAGGTTGTGTTTTATGCTTAAAGGATTGTTACTTTCAATAGGAAAGAATGTAAAAAATTCCATCAACTTTTATATAACTTGATTGAATGTGAAACTCACCATAACATATTATAGTACCAAACCTATAACCCCTTTTCCACAAGGCCTGATTACATGAGCATGTCCCTGACTCAACATTTACACCATTCCCAATACACATCTCTAGAGGTTTTTGGAGGTCAAAATAAAAGCTTAAGGGAATATTGTTTGCTTGTTAAGATAACGTGTAGACAGGCATGGTGGTGCATGCCTGTAATTCCAGTATAGAGTCTGAGACAAGAGGATTGCAAGTTTGTGGTCAGCCTCAACTTGGGGAGGTTCCTCAGCAACTTAGTGAGATCATACCTCAAACTAAAAAATAGAATAGGGCTGGGAGTATAGCTTGGAGGTAGAATGCCCCTGGGTCCAACCACAGCACAATAACACACACACACACACACACACACACACACACACACACACACACACACACAGTCTTAGAGTTAATTTTCCTGGGTGGGACCTGCATACTTTGATTCCTGGTCACTCAATACTGCTCTTTCCTCAGACACTCTGCCCTGGAATAGTCTGTGTTCAAGAAATGAGAGACAGTGAATGGACTTGGATTCCTAAACTAAAAAATACCTGCCCAGCCAGTCAGCCAATCTAGTATAAAGCTGTCATGCAGATCTGAGACAAGCAAGAGGTTCAGGAGATGCTTTAGGGCAGCAAGAAATTCACTCTTCCATCATTATATTATTGATCAGCCTCCACACTCTCTGATGCAGTAATTAATCACTCCATCGATGAAAAGCCTTCTCAGTTTTAGAATTCTACTGCTTTCTCAGCAATACAGGCAAAAATTTCACAGATCAAGTTTTTTTGTTTCTGCATTTCTCATTTATTTTTCAGCAAATCAAAACCCATTCAAGTAGAAAATGGAAAAATGAACGATGCATTTCAATGCAATTCTGAGGGTATCTGCGCCCCCCCTCACGAGTGCCTATTATTTATTATTGCACTTTCTGTCTGTGACCTCTCTGAAGGTTTGATTCTTGAGGGGTACACCAAATTGTTATAGAATCGGGGTTCCCTCTCCTGGGTCTGGGAGGACACTGAAATGTGGAAAGAGGGACTCCAGCAGCACTTGGGAGCAAGAACTACTGAACAAGGTCAAAGAGAGGTCCGTCTCTGTTAAATGAGGCTAATTCAATGACAGGAGAATTGAGATTCACTACCCTATCAGTATGAAACACTGATGCACTTCACACCTCTGTAGAGAAGCTGTGATCTTTCTGTAGAAATCCATACCAGTTAAGATAGTTTTTGAATCAAGTTGGTTCTCAAACACTGAAAAGCACGTTATCACAGAGAAATGCTTTCACAAGCACCTGTGTACAAAGATGTTTATTATATAAATATCTGTTATGGTGAAAAGTGAGAAGACTGGTCCCTGTGAGGGACCAGTGCATGAGTGACGGTGCATAGAGAGGGTTCATTCAGAACACGGGCCCAGGAGCCCTGGGGCATTGGCTGACATTTTGACACTACCACACACTGTGTGACCATGGGCAAGTCACACAACCTCCTTGAATCTTAGCTTCTTCATCTGAATTTCAAGAGTTTACTATGTACCTGACATATAATAAGAGGTTAATAAAGATTAGGAATTAATATTAGCTTACATTCCTATTATGCTACATATGTGGACATTTAAAAAAGAGAGATCTGAGCCGGGCTTGGTGGCGCATGCTTGTACCCGGAGGATCCGGGTTCGCGGCCAGCCTCAGCTACCTAGTGAGGCACTCCGCAACTTAGTGAGACCCTGTTTCAAAATAAAGAATAAAAAATAGGGCTGGGGGTATAGCTCGGAGGTAGAATGCCCCTGAGTTCAATCCCCAGTACCGCCAAAAAAAAAAAAAAAAAGAGAGAGAGAGATCTGTTATCTACTGGCACAGAAAGACAACTATGAATCTTTACTGAATGAAATGTGTACACTGCAAATTGTAGATGGGTGTTAGTGGCTTATTCCTCTGTGTGTGCGTGTCACCTGTGGGAGGGTGCAGGGGCAAAGCCATTGTCCCGGCGGACCCCTTGGGATGCGGGGAGCAGCAGAAGAGTTTCTCATTTAACCTCCTACGGTGCATTCATGATGGTAAACAGAGATGCTAATAACCTCAACTCCAGCTTTTCTCATCTAAATTTTACATCCATGGAAAATTTTCTACTTCCCTATTTCTCATGTGAATAGGAGGACGTAATTTGGGAAGAGTGAGGTCACTTGTTAGCCTGCAAATTTTGAAAGTGTCAATGGAGTATACCTCTCTGTGTCTCTACCAACACATCCCCTTAACTTCCCATGCAACTATGCCTCTCCACTTAGGACACAGGCAGAATACTGGGTGACTGTCCTGGATTCGGTTTCCACAGTGGCACACTCTCTCCCTTTTCTCATCTGAGTGGCTTTATGGAGATGAACTGCATAGATGAGGTATAGGTAGACATGGTGTTGTACTGAGAGGAAGCAATGGAATTGTTAATGACCTCAGAAGCTGTATGTGAAAGTCCCAAGTGCTCTATAGGGAACCCATCCCACAAAGGTTACCTTTTTTTTGGTGGCAGTATTGGGAATGGAACCCAAGGGCATTCTTCCTCCAAGCTACACTCTCAGCCCTTTTGATCTTTTTTTATTTTGAAACAGGGCCTTGCTAAGTTGCTGAGGGTCTCCCTAAGTTGCTGAGGCTGGGCTTAAAACCAAGATCCTCCTATTTCAGCCTCCCAAGTACTAGAATTACAGGTGTGCACCACTGCATCTGGCAAAGGATATCTTTTCAACAACAACAATAACAACAAAAAATCCCACACAGTCCTTCCTCTACCCTTCCCTGAGTCCTGCAAAGAGAGAATAAAGAACTCTAGGATCAAATGTTCTCATTTACATCAGCACCTTATGAATAAGTTCCTGCTTATCTATGGAAATTGCATGTACTCAGCAGAACAGAAGACAGTTGGTGTTTTTCCAAAGCACATCTTTACTAACCTTATAGATAAAAATCAGAATCCTTTAAGGCATGTGAAGTCAAGCAGTTACCTAGATCTCTACTGTCATGTTCTAGATGAGCAACTCACATAAGGAGTTGAAGAGAAGTCTTAGAAAATAAGCTTCCCCAAAGTTTCATTGTGGCCAAACCTATTATATGGATCATAAACACATATCCACACAAAAATTATGTTTTATTTACTATTTACCATTGATAACAGAGCTTAACAAGCCTTATTAAGATTCTAAATACAGCTTTCTTTTTTTTTTTTGCTAGTAGAATGTTCATGTCAAACAGTGTTACATAAATCCCAAAATATAAACTCCCCAGCCATAAGTGGTACAATGGGAAGGATGCATGCTGTGATGTGGTGTGTCCTTTGTGAGGACACACGAGCTGGTCTTCTATGAGAATGGATGGGCAGTATTCCCAGAATATCGTTTGAAAATCACTGAAGCATTATAAGCTTCTTACTGCCATAGACAATTAAACATGGTGTCACGTGCCAGGTAAGGAATTCCTCATACATAAAAGGTGGGGCTTGGATCAGCCATCCCTTCTACATAATTCTAGCAATAATGCTTGATGGCTCTAGTATCTAGGTTCTTCATAGGGACCAACAGAAACAAAGAAGACCATTGCTATGATAGTTACTATAACAGATCACACTAAACAAGATTGATAGCATGTTATCTATTTGCCAAAAAAGAGGGAACAAGGGCTTAGTCAGAACAACTTCTGGAATCTTATTTATGTATTTATTAAATATTAAACATTGAGATTGGAAACTGAGTGAAACTTTAAACAGAAAAATCCATTGTTACAGCAGAAATAACACTGGCCTTGGGACATAAACATTGTTTCAGGTTAAAAAGAAACTGATTAAAAAGGTTTTATTTCTAAGAACATAAAGTGTGTCTGTCCGCTTCATCGCAGTTTGCGGAAACTAAACCAAAATCAGCCATTTTAATTTAGAAACAGTATTTAGGCTATAGAACACAGAGTGGCAAACACTCTGCCTTTGTTTAAGATCTCTGAAATGGAAGGGATATGTCCTGTAATGGCATAAATTACAGTTATGCTGAAAAGATCCTTTTGCTCTTGCAGCAATGTACAATTTTGTGGTTTCAATTTTCTCATACTGCTTAATAAAACTCTCTTCTTTTGATCACAAAAACTAATAAACAAAAAGCCAATAGCTCCATAAAGCATTCAGGTAATATCACTCTACTCCCTGGGCATGAGGGATAACAATTAGCTGGTGGTCAGGCACAGGCAACAGTCTTCTCTCACTGGAACTCCACCTGTCAACATGTCACCCAGAAACAGCCTTGGGGTACAGAAAGGGGCTGCGCCTCCCTATTGTCTCCCCCCATAGCTGTAAACACCATTAGAGTTCCACCTACCCTGACTGGACCACCCAGGGAAGCTCTGCCCTCCCCCTCCATGCTTTCCCACCAGCACAGAAATGGTCAAGAGCATCTGTCTTCTTCAGGATCGCTAGCCACCAAGCTGCCTGCCCAGCACCTATGGTGCCCAAGCCAAATGAGAGAGGGCAACCAGACTCCAAACAAAAACAAAACCAAAACCAAAAAGGATGGCAAGCTTATATGGCAGTCTTGACTCATGCCTTAATCCACTGAACAGCCAGTCCCAGCCCTGAAGCAAAGATGAGGTCAGAAAGCTCACTGCCTTTTCGCAAAAATGTGATAGATCACATCTATCACAGACTCCAACATCTTCTGTGTTTATATTTGCCTTTGGAGAGGGAGAAGGAGAAACAGAAAACATATACAGTAGTATGATGATCAAATTATTTGCTTGTTTTTAGTGATTCAAGGTCAATGAAAACAGAAACCCTCGTTTTGCATTCTAAACACTGTCACATGTAAAAGGCCAAATACTGTAGCACAGTCCTGACTGGAAAGGTATAGATCTGGAGGGTCAGACAGATCTGGGATCAAGTCTTATGCTCTACTACTTACTATCTGATCTTGGGCAAGTCAACTCACTGCTCTGGGCTTTCATTTTCCTCATCTGTAAATAACAATAATAATAATAATTGATACAGATAAGGCATGCAATAGACATCACTAAAGCAGCATACTGTGTTAGTTCAACTTGTGTTGCTACAACACAGCAGCAGCAGGCTATCTGTGGAGGGGTTTATTTAGCTCAAGCATGGCATGAGTTCTCATGGGCTTCTTGGCTGAAGCTCCACCTGACAGATGGCAATGGCAGGGGTGGGTACTGGAGTAAGGATCGCATGTCAGAAGAGGAAGCCAGAGAGACTGGGATCCCACAACCCTCCTAAGGGCATGCTTCGCTGACCTAAGAGCCTCCCAGTAGGTTCCAAGTCTTAAAGTTCCACCAGTTTCCACACTGCACACTGGGGACTAGCTTTCAGCATGAAACAAGGAAGACAAACCACAACACGCACTGAACATGCAACAACAACACAGCACCAGCTCCTGAGCATCTGTCTATCCAGGAAAATGAAGACTCACGTTCCTATAAAACCTGTGTGTGAATGTTCATGGCAACTTGATCTGTAATGGTCAAAAGCTAGAAACAACACAGATGTTCCCCAACAGGTGAAAGGTTAAACTGTGGTCCATTCACATCATGGACTACTACTTAGCAATGAAAAAGAAGAAACTAGCCAGGTATGGTGGCACGTGCTTTTAATCCCAGTACTTGGGAGGCTGAGACAGGAGGGTTGTAGGTTCAAAGCCAGCCTCAACTAATTAGTGAGGCCCTCCGAAACTTAGTGAGATCCTGTTTCAAAATAAAGAATAAAAAATAGGGCTGGGGGTGTAGCCTGGAGGTAGAATGCCCCTGGGTTCAACCCCCAGTACTGCAAAAAGAAGAAGAAGAAGAAGAAGAAGAAGAAGAAGAAGAAGAAGAAGAAGAAGAAGAAGAAGAAGAAGAAAAAGGAGGAGGAGGGGAGGAGGAGGAGGAGAAGAAACTAGCTGCGCAAGGAGGCACATGTCTGAAATCCCAGTACTTGGAAGGCTGAGACAGAAGGATCAAAGGTTCAAGGCCATACTTAGTAACTTAGCAAGACCCTCAGCAATTTAGAGAGACTCTGTGTCAAAATGAAAACTAAAAAGGGGTCTGTGGAACTCAAAGGTAGATATATCTGAAAGGTATAGGTCTGGAGGCTCTGAGTTACCAGACAGATCTCATCATACCTCTCATGCCACTCAGTTCAATCACCAATACCCCTCCCCCCCCCAAAAAAAACGAAAAGGAACAAACTATGGATACATGCAACAACTTGGATAAATCTCCAGAGAATTGTGCTGTAAAAAAAGCCAATCACAAAAGGTTGTAGACTGCATTTTTTATTTACACATCTTCAAAAATGAAATATGAAGTGCAGATTAGAAATGAAGTATGAATTAGGAATGAAGTATGAATTAGAAAGAAAGTACAGATTAGAAAGGAAGTATGGAGAGAAGTAAAGTATGAATTAGAAATGAGGTAGGGATTAGAAATGAAGTAGGAAGCCAGGGGTGGTGGTGCACACTTGTAATCCTAGTACTTGGGAGGCTGAGACTGGAGGATCCAGGTTCGCGGCCAGCCTCAGCTACTTAGTGAGGCCCTCCGCAACTTAGTGAGATCCTGTTTCAAAATAAAGAATAAAAAAATAGGACTGGGGGTGTATCTCAGAGGTAGAATGCCCCTGGGTTCCATCCCCAGTAACACAACACACACACACACACACACACACACACACACACACACACACACACAAAGAAATGAAGTAGGAATTAGTGGCTTTAAGAGGCTGGGGTGAGAAAAAAAAAAAAAGAGGCTGGGGTGGGTGTAAGTATAAAAGGGCTAAACATGGGAGTCTTGCTATGGTGAAATCCTCTATTCCTTGATGGTATCACTGTCGAGGTTTTGAAGGTGATGCTATACCATAGTTTTGCAAGATGTTATTCTGGGCTCTGGGATGTAGCCTAGTAGTGGGGTATACACCCAGCCTGTATGAGGCTCGATGTGTGTGTGTGTGTGTGTGTGTGTGTGTGTGTGTGTGTGTGTGTGTGTATAAAGTTCCCATAAAAGGACACTAGATGAAGGATAGAGAGCCCTCTGAACTATTTCTAACTGCATGTGAATCAGATCATTAGGTCTCAAACTAGAAGTCTGATTCAAAGAAATAAACGATAACATGTATTTCAAAAGATAATTGCAACAAGGAATGCCAGGAACTGAGCAGCATGTGATGATCACATCATGGAAGCTGCCTGACAGGTTGGCCCTTAGCCAGGGCAGGGCCATCAAATGCTCTAAGGGCACCTTGATGGTCGTACTCGGAATGCTCTGCTGGAATCTGCTTCAGATCAAGTAGAAATGAAACTCCACGAAAAGGGTGTGGCCACAACCCAAACACCATGTGGTGCATTTAGCTTCTCTGGAAATCTGGATTTGGGGAGAAATACAGCCAACCACAGCCTGAGCCTCTGACAATGCGAGCCAGACAGACCTTCTGGTTTTTAAGGCACTTTTCAGCATTCTGTCACCGTGACAGAAAGGTGGGGAGCACACAAGGCAAAACTGCAATCCAGATCCAACTAGCTTTATTCCTCAAAAGTGAGTGGTGAAGCGGGCTGCAGGACTGTGATCCAGCTGTCTGAGAGCCACGGTTCAAAGAGGAGCCACAATGCCCCGGAATAGTTAGCATAATCTTTTTACACAGAGAAGAAATGAACTGGGATGGGTAAACTGGGTATGGTGGCACATGCCTGCAATCCCAGGACTTGGGAGGCTAAGACAGGAGGATTGCAGGTTTGAGGCCAGCATCAGCAATTTAATGAGACCCTGTTTCAAAAATAAAGGACTGAAAGTATAGTTCAGAGGTAGAATGCCCCTAGGTTCAATCCCTCCTACCAAAGGGGGGGGGGGCATGTAAAACTTGGTGTTAGGTGCTCAAGTGGAAATACTAACACAGACTGTGTGTACATATGTGAAAATTCCAATATCAGTCTCAATTCTTTGTATGGGGGGGAGATGGGGGGGGACCGAGTGCTATGTGCATGTGTCAATGTCAACATGATTTACATTATGAGGTAAGGCAATAATGCACCAATAAAAGCACATTTAAAAATGAAAGAAAGAAAGGAACAATCTCACAGATGAAGAGCCAGAGAACAAGGGAGAAGAGCCCATTCCTGGCCCAGAATCTGCAGACAAGGGAGCTGGTCAGGTGGCTGGTATGGGTTGGAGGGAGGAGAGGGCAGCCAAAGCCTCTTGGGGTGTGTGGGGGACTGTGAGCCAGAGTATGACCTTTGCCCTTTGGAGGCAGTGGCAGCCTTCATTTCAGTACTGTGCTGCAGAGAATCCCTCCCAGAGAGCCACAGCCACTGATGCCTGGTAAGTGTGCCTGAGTTCACCTGCAAGAAGCTCTGGGCCACTCCAGGAGAGAGGAAAAGGAAACTGCATGTGCATAGGCCACAGCCACGCCACCAGAGACACACAGGGCTTGGATGGTGTGATATCCAGGCCTCGAAAATAAGATCTTGTCTCTGGTGGTGGGACTTGCCACTTTCCAGGCCTCTGCCTTGAGACATGGGAGTATCCTGTGGCCCTGCTGTAACTCTCCAGTCCTAAATTAGGGCCTGAGAGGATCCCTGGGCCGTCCAGAGCTCTCTCATGCCAACATGAATATGGTAAAGGTGCCTTTTTTTTTTTTTCGTGATCAAAAACTGACAAGATGCTGTGTTGAACAACTTCTCCTCTGCTCCAACAACAGGACAGAAGCCTCACGTCAGGAGGGGAGCCCCTGGCAGGCAGATGCATGGAATCACAGTTGCTGGAACCTCTGTCCCAGGATAGCAGCGCTTCAGTTTCTCCACAGACGCCTGTGGCTATGTGTGGAATCAGGCAGGTGTAGGCTCTCGCTGCTGACTGCCTATACTCCCAGCCTACTTTCTCTGACTATTTTCCTACTGCAAGCAATTATGGCTGAAATCAGTTTGCAATATGAGCTCATCCATATTCAATTCTTTCCACATCAGGCAAATCTTGTCCACACAAAAAGAGTGGGGGGAGGGGCAGGCCAGCCGAGAGACTGACCCTTATCTGAGGACTCCACATTCATTCTTACATCTTCATCTTCTAATTGTCCAAATGTTTGCAGGCTGATAATGTACAATTTGCTTCATATCAAAATACATATTCAAAAGACACAGCTCCAAACAACTGAAGCATATGTGTAAAAGGAAACGAGTTCCGATACATCAAACCCAGACAGGAATAGCCTGAATTAATTGAAAGTGGAATGATAAGAGTGTTCAAAAAAACACATACTGCTGTCCATTTCAAGAATGTTGAGGCAAACAAAGATTTAAGAAGACGTCAATACCACCTCACAGCGGGTGGAAGAGGGCAGGAGGCTTCCTCACTGGGACCAGAAGAGCTAGCCTGGCATGCTGGCGTGCCACTGAGTCTCAGAGCTTACTCAAGAAATTATTAGAAGACAAAAGGCAGAGAAAAGAATCTTGAAATTTCTCCCAATCAGATTTTTGATGAAAATTGTCTGAGACTGAAACTAATTGGTCTAAAGAGTATTATTGCTTTCCTTTTAGTGAAAATCCAAATGTTCAAAAAATGACACTCCTAGAAATCTCCAGAGGCATCCAGTTTTATAAATTCTTGGATTTTCATTTTCTGTACCTTCAATATGTTTACATATTTCTTTTCTTCTTTTTTATTGGGGGGGGGGGGTGCCTGGGTTGAGTCCAGGAGTGTTCTACTGCTAAACTAGACTCCCAACCCTATTTTATATTTTATTTTGAAACAGGGTCTTGCTAGGTTGCTGAAGGCCTCACTAAGTTGCTGAGACTGGCTTTGAACCTGCAACTCCCCTATCTCAGCCTCCCAAGTACTGAGATTACAAATATGCAACACCATGCTCAGCTTACTCCTTTTATTTTTTAAGCAAAAGTAGCCATGAACTATGTATCATACTTTCATTTTCTCTCTACTTTTAACAATACAACTTAGTGTTAATTTCCTATGCGGCCATAAAGAGTATCCTCATTTCCTTTGTATAGTTTCATAGTATTCTCCTGAATGGATAGAACACAATTTATATAACTAGTCCCCTATTGACAGACATTTAAGTTAACCCAATTATTTTCTTATTGCAAAAGAAGGCTGTAGTTAACAGCCTTATATCACTTCATTTGTTTGCAAAAATAACTAGACAGCATCAGCTGGGTCTCCTTGGCTAGCTGCTTCTGGGAGGTTCCAGGAGACCAGAGGTGGGAGGTCAAGGTGCTTCTTTCCCATCTCTGTATCTCTTCCATGATTACAGGCTCTTTGGCAGTCCCCAGCTCTAGCTCTCACTGAGCTCCAGCAACACCATTTTCTTCATGGCTTTGGTCCCAGGGATGCCAACAGCTTTTTGCTGTGGCTGGCCTCTAAATGTCACATTTTGCCTTTGTCCCCTGAATCTACCACTACCCTTATAAGTTACCCCCTCACTTATATCTCTTCAACTATTTGGGGAGAATGTTTGCTGTTCTTTTGTTTTACTGAGACACAAACATGCCATATACCTTGCCTATTTTCTATTAAGTTGCTGATCTCTTCATATTGATTTATAATTTAAGAGTTTGCTATTCATTAAAGCAACAACTGGCATGTTTCTGTAAAGAGCCTGTTTTTATTCACTCTGACCACAACACCCGACAAGCACAACTTACAGGAGGAAAGGTTTATTGGGGCTTACGGTTTCAGTCTATGGCCAGCCAGCTCCAAGGCAGAAACTAAGACAGCAGGGCACATGGCAAAGAAAAGCTGCTCTCAGTTATGGTGGCTGGAAGCAGAGAAAGCAAGAGGAGGAGACCAGGGACATAGAGTCCCCAAGCTACACCCCCAGCAACCCACCTTCTCCAGCCAGGCCCCATCTCTGAATCTTACTGCGTTGGGGACTATGCTTTCAATGCATGAGCTTTTGGAGAACATTCTAGACCCAAGCCATAACAGAGTCAGACAATAAACATACTGGTCAGAGACTTCATGTCTTCGTTTACTAACTGATTCAAAAAATTCTATCAAGCAGCTAATGTGCAGAAGGTCCTATGGGACTGAAAGAGGAGGAGGTCAGGTGACACTGCCACTGAGTCACAATGTCAGTTATGCCATGATCGTAAGAGGTGAGTTGTCAACACAGGAGCCTAGACAGGCACTCTCTTAGTCGCTGAGGTCCTTGGTAAGGGGGCAAGGTCACAATTCAATTCTCTCTTCACCAATCACTTTGCTAATATTTCAAAGATACAGGCCATGATTCCGAGCTTTCAACATCTTACCACCACATCAGAAAAGATTAAGGAGCTGGGCTTGGTGGCCAATCTCAGTATTTGGGAGGCTGAGACAGGAGGATCACAGGTTTGAGGTCAGTCTGTGCAACTTAGCAAGACCTTGTTTCAAAATAAAAAATAAAAGTGGTGTTGCTCAGAAGTAGAATTCCCCTGGATTCAATCTCCAGTATGAGAAAGAAAGAAAGAGAGAGAGAGAGAGAGAGAGAGAGAGAGAGAGAGAGAGAGAGAGAGAATGAATATAAATGAGAGAGAGAGAGAATGAACGAATGAGAGAGAGAATATGAATATGAATAGGGCCAGGTACAGTGGTGCATGCTAGTAATCCCAACTACTCAGGAGACTGAGGCAGGAGTATCTTAAGTTGGAAGCCAGCCTAGGCAACTTAGCAAGATGCTATCTCAAAATGAAAAATAAAGAGATATGGTAATGTAGGTCAGTGATTGAGTCCTTCTGGGTTTGCTCCCCAGAACACACAGTGAGAGAAGAAAAAAGTGAAATTCATTCCAAGATGGTGCTGCTATCTCACTAAAAGTTATAGTTAATATCCAACACGACCTGTGAAGATGTCAAGTTAACTGAAACACTTCTCCTAGGTAGTATTAAACTGAACTTATTCAGTCACCTTACAAGATCCTAGAATAAAAGAGAAAGAGCATTCACTTTTCAAACAGGGATCTTCAAACATTTGGTTCACAGTTAATTTGGTGCTTTTTGGATATCTGCTGTATTATATAATCAGAATATTAACATACAAAGATTAAAATGGAGTTATTGGGAAATGTAATGTTGATAATAGAAACATTGATCTAACTATCCCCAAGAAGAAGGCTTATGCTGGCAGGAAGGCCTTCTGGAAGGAAGAGGCCTTCTGGCACTATCTTTTCTCTTACATAAGTATAACCATGGCATTGGAATAGTGCTCACCCAACTTTTCTCTTCTCTCAGATGAAATATCCCAGCAAGGCTGACACTACCCACTGAACACTGCTTTCTGCTAGGAATCTGCCAAATTATCTGAATTCAGCCCCAGAGAGAAACAATCTGCGTTTAACACTGTGGGACAAATTCTTCTGGGGTCAAGGTCCTCTGCAGAAGCTTATGTCAAGCCAGTAGATGCAATCTCTGCTCCCCAAACCTCATTGGGTCCCACAACCAGGTGGGGGCATGGAGGAAGGGCACCAGGTTCTTTGGGCTCCCGATCCCCTTGTAACCAACCCCAACAAACATCTACACATACTTAACACAATGGCCTGCCGAACTCCCATATCTTCACTCATTTGAAAATGGGTTTTGTGTTAACCTGTTTGAAAACTCCTGTACTCTTTCACCCCTAAATTTCTACAGAACTCTAAAATGTTGTGATCTATACCTCACTGATTCTACTACATCTTACTATTTGCTGCTTAGAATTTTGTTAGACAATCTTGCAAAATATTGCACAAATGGCAAACAACTATTAGCTAGATGGCTCTGCTGTTTTTGCCTCTGCCGTGGAATTGTCCAAGGACTCCACGGTGGAACAAAGACAGGTATGCTATCATCCTGAGGGTGGGAACAAACTTTCTGGAGTCCCCATCAAGTGAAAGACATCAGCACTCTTCACTCTCCTCAATGCGGTTCTCAAAATAAATACAGCACCAATTATCAAAAGACAAAGTTTTGTCTATGTTGAAATTAACATAATGTCTTTCTAGAGTCTCTAGTACTAAATTTCTTTACAGCTTGTTTGGTGTTGAACTATTCTATGAAAGGAGAGTATATTTGTCCGATTCACACATACCTATCGCAGCATGCACATGGTTAGCCTGAAATCTGCCCAGTGGGCAATTCAGCAATTACCAAAGCTTCTAAATGAGGAATCATGAAGGCAAAGAAAGTAACCATCTGTAGCCAGAGCAATCAAATACTCTGTGTATAGTAGGAAAATGGTGATTTCTAATTCTAGAAGAGAACTGGAGTTATAACTTCTTTTGCAATAAATGCAGATGGATTTATACCTAGCTCAATTTAGATGGAAAGGGATCTTTTTCAGAAAAAAAAAAAGTATGACCAAATACATATGTTTTAATCATAATTTGTATGCCTAGACAAAACTACGATAAGAGCAGCCACTGCTTTTGAGCTAACATAGCACTTTCTCTAACACTTAGCATGCTCATTACATAGTTGAGGAAACAGGGTCCAAAAGGCTAAGGAAACTGTACTTAGTCTTATGACTCATAAAGAACATTTAGGATGTGACTCCCAAGCCCATAGGATTTCAAAGCCTGTGCTCTAGCTACAGAAATCTGCAAGGTAAGTTATCTGTACATTATAGAATGCACAGCCAGAAGGAAAGTGGGTCATTATTTTCCCCCAAACTCTACAATTACATAGATGATCTTTTTGCATTTCTGATCTTCTCCAGTGCTAGTATTTATAAGACACTCCTCTGCATTCACACATATATAGTTAACATTGTGAGAATGGAAACAATTAAGATAAGAAGCAAATTTATATGACAAGAAAAAAAAAAGAGGGTAGAGTAGAACCCATGGGAAATTTACCAGAATAGAATCATAATTCAAGATTTATATACTGTGCTCAGTTTGGCAGCAAATACACTAAAGCTGGAGCGATACAGAGAAGACTGGTCTAGCCCCTGGGCAAAGATGATAAGCAAATTCATGAAGTGTTCCATATTTCTGTTAAAGTTAGATTGAAGGAAGGAGTTCTAGTGTGCTATTGCACAGTAGGGTGACCACAGATGACAATAAGGAACTACAAATATGTATGTTTTTACGTATCGGTTAAAATACATTTAGACTTTTTAAAAGAACAATATTCTCAGACTGTCTCTAGATGTCTCAAATAGAGCAATGAGGAGCACGGCAGCATCTGTGGATGCGCACTCCAGGTGATAAAATGTCAGCAGTAACTGAATTTGTGCTCTTCTTGAGCAGTGTTCAATTATCTACCCACATGAAATGACTTGACATTGAAAGAATAATTTTAGTTAGCCATAAATGACAGTAGTTTGAGTTTTGCCTTTTAGTGAAATAAGTTTCCAAGTAAGTTGCTGTAGGCCTCATACTGGTACCCTGCAGGGTCTGATAAGTTGAAGCTTGCCGGCCTCACCCTCTGGGGAAAAGCCTGAGTGGGGACCCCCCCACATATAGCCCTGGCTTCTTTTGCACTGGACTAAGTTCTTTGAGACCATCACCAGAGCTGTGAACAGTGCCTGCTCTCTTAATATCTCTTTTTTTCATTTTCACACCTTCTTCATCCTCACCCTTAACTACATACAAATAAGTGTATGAATACATGTGTTTAAGAACACGCACACACACACACACACACACACACACATTTGGTCTAGTTCATGATTAACTGTCACAGTCACTATTTCTCATGTCAAAAATAGGAAAAGAAGAATGAAAAAATTTAAGAATTTCTGATAATTCATAAGAAATCATATAATCCTCCAAAGTCTTACCATGCACTGCTGCCTTTCAATTAAATGACTACTCCCCAAGCACACATCACCATGTAAAGTACTGTAAATAAGTAAACCTTAGGTAAAAACTCAAATGCTTATGTATTCTAAACACTAAAGGCCTGAATATAAACAGATATGTCCAAACAGTCCAGAAAAGAAAAATAAAAAACTACACATATTTGAATTATATTTTGGGATAGGAGCAACACTACCAACACAAGACAATTGTTTTAATGGAGGTTGGCCTAAAACACAGATAACAATTCAATAAGACATATGTGTGGTTCTCGGTCCTTGGACAAATCATGGGACAAAAACTAAACACACATGTTGTCCTGCAGGGCACGGATCTGTAGTTGAGAGTAAGGCCTGAGTTGAAGCCAGATAGTGAATGATAATTTGATAAATGCTGTTTACCTTTAAAATGTGATTAAACCGCATTTGTAATGAACATGCTTAGAAAATGATGAATAATGTATCATATGTGCAGTAAAGGATAACAGGAAGTAGTTGTCTGCAGAGTAGTTTTTCCCTGGCAGTGGCCCAAAGCCATTACACTGTTTTTCCATTTCTCATGAATACTGGAGTTAGATTTCGGGCCAGAGGCAGAACTCCCAAGTGCAAAGAGGATAGGAAGCCCATCTACCCCCAGCCCCCAGGGCCCCAGGCAGAGGCAGCCCATAGCCCTGCTTAGGAGCAGTTGGAGGCTCGAGGCAGCTCTTGGTGAGCCAGGCCACCTTCCAGGAGTACTTGGTTCAGCGATATTCTCTTGCAACCTGCTTAGTGAGACTTCGGCTTTAAAAACAGAAAGAAATTGTTCCACAAAATAACACATCCAGCTTTCTTTTTATTCAATAGTTTCATACATAATAACTAAACACAGGCTTACTATGACTTGACTCACAGCATGTTCTTCTAAATTAAGGTGAGTTCATTGTGGAAAAAAAAATCATTACTCTGATTCAGTTCTTAGCTCAAATTTGGACTCATGGGCCAATTTAGAGAAAACAGTGTAGGCAAGTTCATGATGAATACACTGGTGTCCACACTCCAGTAAGAATCAGGACTCCATGTAAACAAGAGATAAAATGTGATGTCTATTTTATCTTCAGAGAAATGTATACAATTCCTTGAGGAATCCCTTTACAGACCTCACATGAATGGTGGTGTAGAATGAGAACCTTCAGGTACATTAAAAGCAGAAGTAGTCCAGAGGAGCTGGGCCTCTGCTTCTTGCTTAGCTGAGGAGCTGGGGCAAAGCCACACGTCAATGAGAACAAAACACATGCAAAGGGTTTTCCACCAGGACAGTTTCATGAAGAACTCTAATCTGATCAAGGCTGAAGAACAGAGGTAATTAGGCTCCTAATGCAGATGTAAACAACAAATTATGTCCATTTCTAAGTCTACTAAAAACACTTAAGTAGGAAAGACAAAAAATTGCTTAAATATGATAAAGACATTTTAGTAAAATTCAACAGCAATATAATGCTAAGTGGTGAAATACTGTAGTCATCTTTAATTAAAATAAGAATTTTTACCAGGATAACTATTATTAACTTCTTTTTTTATTTTGGCAGTACTCGAAATTGGACCTAGGGGTGCTCTACCACACATTCAGCCTACCCCCCTTTTTTTGAGACTGGGTCTTACTAAATTGCCTAGACTAGACTAGAACTTGCAATCTTCCTGCCTCAGCCTCCTGAATTGCTGAGATTACAGGCATGTGCCACTGTGCTCAGTTCATTAACTTTTTCAAAATATTCTTTTGAGCCAGGCATGGTAGTGTACCCCAGTAATCCCAGAACTTGGGAGGCTGAGACAGGAGAATCACAGGTTAAAGGCCAGCTTCAAGCAATTTACTGAGACTCTCAGAAACCTAGTGAGATTCTGTTTTAAAAACAAAAAATAAAAAGGGCTGGGGGTATAGCTTGGAGGTAGAATGCCCCTGGATTCAATCCCTAGTACCATACACACAACAAAAATTGTTTTGAAGGTTCTGCCTGATGTAAGAAGAAATTATTTAAAAAGCATATATATATATATATATATATATATATATACACACACACACACACACACACACACACACACATATACACACACACATATATACACACACACATATATACATATATATATATATATAGCAAGTACCTGTACTTGAAGACTATACATGAAAGAATAATTTTAATTAGCCATAAATGACAGTAGTTTGAGTTTTGCCTTTTAGTGAAATAAGTTTCCAAGTAAGTTGCTGTAGGCCTCACACTGGTACCCTGCAGGGTCTGATAAGTTGAAGCTTGCCGGCCTCACCCTCTGGGGAAAAGCCTGAGTGGGGACCCCACCGACTCTGGGAACCCCGCAATACTGATAACCCCAGCAACACCCCCCCCCGGAGAGAGCAGGCGCATGAGACTGGAATAAGCCCTGAGTATCCATGGGGAGGTCGAAAGGGCCAAGTAAAGACCAGATGGCCCAGATAACCTGATTAACAGCTTGACCTGGGCAGGGGGGAAAGCAGGACATACCATAGATAAGGCATGCTTCCCGCTGTTTGATGAATGTTCAAATTCTATAGGTTTGCTGTGTTTAAAAGTTTAAATAATCCAGTCATGTATGTGCATACCTCCCGCCCTTGAAAATGCCCGCGCTTGTGTGACTATGCATTTTTTGACTATAAAATATGCCTGAATTCCTTGCTCGGGACTCAACTCCTGAGTTGGGTCCCAGCGCTGGTTTCTGAATAAAACCTCCCTCCTGCGGTTGCATCAAGACGTGTCTCCTGCGAGTGATTGGGTTCATCGTAAGTTCTGGGATGGAGGGGCCCCTGGGGACCGCTTGGGTCTTTCATAAACACTTGGAAAATCTAACTCTACTACAAAAACTAAAACAAGCAAATTTACTCAGATGCATAGATGCAAGATAATTATATGAAAAATCATTAATTTTTCTCCATACTCAAAATAAATAGTTAAAATTCAAATAAAAAATAGTTTATAAAAAGTAGCAGTCCAGGCCAAGCTTGGTGGTGCATGCCTGTAATTCTAATACTTGAGAGGTTGAGACAGTAGGATCACAGGTTCAAAACCAGCCTCAGCAACTAAGTATGGCCCTCAGCAACTAAACAAGACCCTGTTTCCAAATAAAAAACAAAACAAGGCTAGGGGTATAGTTTGGAGGCAAAACGCTGCTGGTTTCAATCCCCAGTAACACACACACACACACACACACACACACACACACACACACACACACACACACTAGCAGTCCATATCATATGATACCATAGGATACATTTAACAAAAAATACAATCTCAATATGAAAAATCAGAGTATTGAGCATATAAAATAAATGGACAAGTGGGCAAACATGTTTTTAAAGAGGATACTAGTGTCTATTAAAATGTAAACGTAAATCTTTCTGATTTGATATATGGATTGTGTGTTTGTGTGTATGTGTGTGGGGGGGGTACTAGGAACCGAATCCAGGAGCATTATACCTCTGAACTTTATATCCAGCCCTATTTTGTTTTTTTATTTTGAAGCAGCAGCATTAAGTTGTTGAGGCTGGCCTCAAACCCGGGATCCTCTGTCTCAGTCTCCCAAGTACTGAGATTACAAGCGCGCACCACTATGCCTGTCTGATAAATAAATTTAATCCCATATACTCCAATAAGAATCCAGTGGTATTTTTTATTCTTTAACTTGGTAAAGTACTTTTAAAGTTCATTTACAACACTGATACAGAAGAATAGTTCAGAAAAATGTGCAGAGGAAGACTCATGAGAAGAGGCTTTCTTTGCCAAATACCAAACTTACTATAAACCACCAATAAGAAAAGAACAGAGATACAATGACAGAGAAGTGGAATAAGTAACTAGAGAACACAGAAAAAGCCAAGGATTTATCGAAACATTGTATTTCAAAGGTGGCTTTTCCACTGTGAAGTAGGTATTATCTAAATTATATAGATAATATTAATTAGTTACCTAGATAATAATATTATCTAGGTAATAACAGTATCTACTTTACATGATTGTTTTAACAAAGTAGATAATGTACCTAAACAAAAATTATATTCTTAAAGTTCAAGAAAACCAAGTTACAAAGTAATGTCTACAGTGGGAGTCCATGGTCATGGAAACAGAGACCTTGTCTTGTTACTTTTGGGGGCTCAACCTAAACCTTGCCCATCTATGAAGGTTTTGGCTACACAGGAGATGCTTGTGATTACCCCTGTGATCTTTGGGCTTGGATGTTGTACACTCAGAGAGGACTGGCCAGTGGGGCAGAAGCAGCCTATAGCAGGCATGTGACAACTACAAATGCCCTGGAACTGAGAGACAAAGACTAAGAGAGGCAGCAAAGAGAAAGCATGCAAGGGCACTCACCAGCATGGACATGAGTCCACCAAGGACAGTCGTAGTCACAGACCACAGTTACCTTCCTTTATGTTTGAGGTGGCTCCACTGTGACTTTTACTTGCAGAGTCAATACGCACTCAGTATGTACTTAATAATAGCTAACTAAACTGGGCTGGGATTCTGTCTGTACCATTAACTGGAAAGCAAATTAGCATACCAGATAAAGGGGCAGAAGATATAAAATCACATTGTAAATTACCATTTTATAATATGTAAGTCAGCCTAGGAAATTCCTCTTACTCCCACTCAATGGCTCACAAAACTTTGGGAGAAGTGAGGCACTGTAAAATCCATCTAAACATTTCAATTAGTGTCATTTAAATATCTAACTAATAAATACTGGCCTCAATTAAAATCAAACATACAAATTTCAGATAAAAGTAATAAATACTGGCCAAAGTAAAAAAGTTGACTGCAGTATCAATACAGGAAAGAAATTGATATTAGCAAGAGAGAAAGTGGTAAAAGGACTAATACACCCACCAGACAGCCTTTCCCAGCACTCATACAAATTAGAGCCACAAATGCTAAGACACTGTTCTTTTTACCTCAAGAAGGAAGACCAGACTGCGGGCCTTCCTTAGATCCAAAGTCATATCTGGCATTTTTCTTTCTCTAATTAAAAGCATCATTAGAAAGCCCAGAAGTAGTAGCACCATCACAATCTTCAGTTACGTAGACTCAGTAGAAAAAACACACACTTATACATTGGGTTTTTAGACCTGAGACCATGAGGACTGAGAGTTTGTCATAAGATTTTTATATGGGACCAGCTGCATAGTGTGTCTGAGTGATTATGTGGTTGCACACATGCATATAAACTGGTAGGGAGCAAGAGAGTGGTAGCTTTTATGGTTTAAAAGAGTTGGATAAGTTGGGCGTGCAACTTGCAATCCCAGTACTTGAGAGGCTGAGACAGGAGAATCATAGGTTCTTGGCCAGCTTCAGCTACTTAGTAAGGCCCTCTGCAACTCAAGTGAGACTCTGTTTCAAAATAATGAATTAAAAAAAAAAAAAAAGGCTAGGGTGGAGCTCAGATAGAATGCCCCTGGGTTCAATCCCCAGTACCGCAATACATACATACATATATTCATTCATACACACATACATACATACATACATACATACATACATACAATGAAAAATAAAAGTTGGGTAAAACCAGTGTCTCAACTATCAACCATGAAATTACATTTTAATATTGTCCCTTATTGACTAAGAACTCAGAATTGCTTGGGACAAATAGTTAAACTGACAGAATAAATTACCTGGGTGGGGAGAAACTAGAAATGTCGTTAGGATTACATGATCAGAGCTAAAGGATGGACAGACTGAAGAGCACAGGCCCTTCTTCATCCAGAAGGTTATGAAGAGGGACATGTCCTGAGTATACTTCTTTCGAAGTGTAAGATTACTGCCACATACTCGGTGATATTCATTTCTTTTTTAATATGCAGGGGAGGGAGTCACACTGAAGCTGGTCATCACCTAAAACAGTAAAATTATGCCCAATCATTACATTCGAATCATGCAACTAAGACGAACATGAGTCACTTTCCCCTTTTAAATAAATTTCTAGCTTCTATCACCAATGTTGGAAAATTTAGCAATTAAACGGAAGGACATAAAACTAATTTTTCTATAGTACCAAAAATTTAACAAGAAAATATCAATTCATCTCTCTTTGACCTAGATTATGCCAATTACTTCAGATGTTTGTTTCCTATATGTATCAAAATGTTCAAATGATACACAGACATCTCAGAAGATCCTATTGCATTCTGGAACAGTACTCTCTCTAAACAGCAAACTTCTCTTAATCATTCTGAACACTGCATGCTCACAAAAGTGAGCAAAACCGGAAGCAAGCACTTTCCAAAAATAAATGACCAACTAAATCAGAAAGGCAGATTTGAATTTTTTTCCCATCAGGCCCTGCTGGCATGATCACAAAATGTAAAAGACCAGATGATTCTGCATAAATCTAGCTCTTTGCATTTCTTAGAAAAAGTCCAGCTTTAATGAAGTCATAATGATCTGGATAAAATGCATCTAATTATATTACAACCCACAACATAAAACAGCTGTACCGTGCCTTTTAACATTCTCCTTTCTGAAGATCAGAGGAATGGAAAGGGGTTATAAAAGAGCCCATTCATTTTTCTTGCCTTTTAAAGAGAGGAAGAAAGAACCATTAGGCACAACTGAAGTTGCAAGCAACTTTTACCATGTGAAATCCAAGTTGGTCATATTGTGAGTCTCACTGGTATGTCAAAGTATGGCATGGGAGGGTGCAACTCCAGGAAAGTCTAGTGACTTCCTGCATGATGCTAACAGTACTGACATAGTTTATGCTTAATGGTGTCTAGAAGAAGAAGAAGAAAAAAAGAAAAGAAAAGAAAAAAAAAAAAAAAAAACAGGACTAACAAATGCGTGGCAGATATCCCCCTAACATGATTATCGAATGACAAGTAAGTCCACTGTGAGTTTGAGATGGTCATTAAAGATCAATCTGTTCACCCCTGGGTGCATCTATCCACTCAGGTGGCTCCTGTATATGATCTGGCTGCTGGAAACAGGAGGTAAGAAACAGGCCTGCAACAATTGCCTAGAACTTCTTCAAATACATATCTATACAAACCCAAATGTATTGCCTTGACTACTAGAGACTAACAGCATGGCCTCTGGGGTACGTAGTCTATCTACAAGCTACAATTCAAGCCCTTTTTACTTTTATTTTATTTTTATTTATTTATTTTGGGATACTGAGGATTGAACTCAGGGGCATTATACCTCCAAGCTACATCCCCAGTCCTATTTTTTATTCTTTATTTTGAAACAGGGTCTCACTAAGTTGTGGAGGGCCTCACTAAGTAGCTGAGGCTGGCCACGAACCCAGATCCTCCAGTCTCAGCCTCCCAAGTACTGGGATTACAAGCATGCACCACCACACCCTGCTTTACT
This sequence comes from Graphiurus murinus, assembly GCA_004027655.1. Lineage (NCBI taxonomy): Eukaryota > Metazoa > Chordata > Mammalia > Rodentia > Gliridae > Graphiurus > Graphiurus murinus. The sequence goes on from PVLC010009465.1 coordinate 45,404, forward strand.
TTTATTTTTTAAAGTTTACTGGGGGTCTTGCTAAATTGCTGAGGCTGGCCTTGAACCTGTGATCCTCCCATTTCAGCCTCCCAAATATTGGGATTACAAGCATGTGAGACTGTGTTGGGTAAGAACTGACATCCTCTGAATCCCAGTTGTAACATTTATGAGCCCTGTGACTCTATCAAGGCCCAGGTCTGCACCTGGGGAGAACAGTGCATGTTCATAGGGTAATTACGGTGAATTAAGTACAAAACACTGTGGACTGAGCCTGGTCTAGAGCAGGTGTTCAATAAATTAAACTACAACCAAAAAAGATAAGCATATCTGAGAGAAATTAAATAATATCACTAAATAAATGAAGAGATATGTTCATAGATTGGAAGATTCAATATTCAGATGATCACCTAAGTCATCTATATTCAATACTATTTCAGTCAAAATATCAGCAAGCTTTATAAATAACCAATAAGCCAATTCTAAAATTTACATGAAAAGGAAAACAATTTTAAAGTAGTCAAATCATGGGGCATGGTGGCACATGCCTAAAATCCCAGTAGTTAGGAGGCTGAGACAATAGGATAGTAGGTTTGAGGTTGGCCTCATCATTTTAGCAAGGTCCCTATTGGGACTCTGCCTAAAAATAAAAAAATAGAAGGGGTTGGGGGTATGGCTCAGAGGTAGAATGCCTCTGGATTAAACCTCCAGTACCAAAAATACATACATACATACATACATACATACAATTAAATTTTTTGAAAAGAAAAAAAAGTTACAGGGTATTCATTTCTTGATTTCAATACTTACTAAAAAGCTATACTTATAATCAAGATGTTGCGGCATTGGAGAAAGGATAGAATCCTGAATCCAGAAATAAACATATACATATGGTCAACTGCTTTGCAACACAGATGCACAGGGAATCCACTGGGGAAAGGAAAGTCTCATCAACAGAGGAGGAAGAGTACTGGATGCCTGTGTGGTGAATACACACCAGCTTGAATCACACAACATATTCAAAAGTCAATTGAAAACGAATTATACATCAAGATGTAAAATGTAAACTGCAAAATCCTCAAGGAAATCTTTGTGACTTTCCTTAAGAAAATATTTCTTAAATAATAAAATAAAGCCCGGGAGCATAGATGGATGAGAGGGATAGGAGGTGAGCAGGAGGGCACACACTCAGGCACCAAGAGGTGTGGAGAATGTGACTGCCAGGAACAGGTTAACATACGCCTTGGAAAGATCTAAGGGTCATGGAAAGCCACGGTAAGACTGACAGACTCACTGAAAGCAGCCTGTTTCTCCAAGGTAGAACATTCCTGTGTCTCTTGCCAGCACCTACTCTCAAATATCCCTCTTGTCAAACATTGTCTGGAGGATCTTCTGCACATCCTCAGCAGTTGTATAGCTAACTGCTATTGTATAACTTTACTTCCTGGGCTCTGCATATATGTGGTAGCATCCACACCTCAACCTCCCCCCTCAAGAATGAATAAAAGCTGTGGACAAGTGTTCAGCGGGTCTTCGCCTAAGAGTGAGGTCCCCTGGGCTGCCCCTCTAAATCTGTTCTGTGTCTGCATCATTCTTTTCCCCTCGGGCAAGCTGAGGGACAGTAACCAACAAAAAGGAAAGTTGGCTACTACAGTGATGGAGATGCCACCCAGAGAAGCCTGCCTGAATCTGCCCGACTCACGGTGTGCTGCTCAACTATGATTTCCACAAGAAATGGAAATCTATTGCCTTCACCAAGCCAATGCCCAGGAAACAGCCAAGTCCCACAGTGGTAACCATATCACGTTCTTATGCTCCATTTGTCCAAACAATGGGTCTGAGTATAACAGACATGGGTTCAGCATGGGGTAGGATTGCTGGTCACTGAGCCCCTCTGTGTGCTGACAGTATCTACTGGTGGGTCTGGGCAAGTGCTATGAAGTTTAATGAACAGCAAGTAGCCATCACTGGGAACTGGACTTGGGCCTTCACCATACAAAAAAGTCAGCAGCATCTGAGTTCTGTTAGGTGGAAAATATCCATCATGGCTATACAGGAGCTGCTAAAGGATCAGCAGGGGCCAGGTGCAGTGGTACACACCTGCAATCCCAGTATTTGGGAGGCTGAGATAAGAGGATTGCAGGTTTGAGGACAGCATTGGCAACTTAGAAAGACCCTGTTTCAAAATAAAGAATAAAACAGGGCTAGGGAGGAGCTCATAGATAGAATGCCCCCAGGTTCAATCCCTAGCATCACACACAGCTGCTAGAGAGTTCTCCATGTTGACATAGATACTCACTATGGCAACTGCACTGAAGAGACCTTCTACAGTACAGACCAGCTCATAACTGTGTCCTTTCATCAACACAGAAAATATTTCCCAGAAACTGGGGACTATGAAATACTGAGCCAGGTAGAGTCAGTCTATTAATGACATGCTCCAAGATGGAATCAATGATCAGTCCTAGGAGGCCACTGTTAAGCTGGCCATGTCCAAAGTCATGAAGATGCTCCAGCCTAAGAGGGTGGTCCCACAGAGTGACCTGGACACCCTTGCTGGGAAGTTACGTTGCTTCAATTTGACCACCAAAGAGTAAGCCATGTATGCGGAATGTGCGAAGAGCTATTCCCTAGCCAGGTGTGGTGGTGCATGTTCTAGTACTTGGGTGGCTGGGACAGGAGGATCCCAGACCCCAGGTCAGACTCTGAAACTTAGTGGTGCCCCCTGCAATCTAGAGAGACCCTGTTTCAAGATAAAAAAAAATAAAAATAAAGAGGTTGGGGCCGGGGAGGAAAGGATGGGCAACAAAAGGATGTAAATACCAAAATACAATGCCCCCCCCCATCTGTGGTTTCACCTTCTGCCATTTCACTTACCTGTAGTCAACTTCGATCCAAAAATATTAAATGGAAGTTCCAGAAATAAACAATCCATAAGGTCTAATCTGGGCAACATTCTGAGCACTGCAACGAACTCTCACTCCTGTGCCCTGGGGCCATTCCTTCACCCAGCCCATCTAAGCTGAACTGCTACCTGCCTGCCATTTACCAGAGCTCTCCATCACTAGACTCACTGCTGCAGCGTCACAGTGCTTATGTCCCCATAACCTTTATCCCCCTACTTTGCCCCAAAGTGCAAGAGTAGTGATGATGGCAGAGATAGAGTGTTTCCTATAAGAGAAATGGTGAGCCAGCGTGGTGGCACACGTCCGTAATCCTAGTAATGAGACAGGAGATTGCAGGTTGGAACTCAGCCTCTGAAGCTTAGTTAGACTCTCAGCTGCCTAGTGAGAACCTGTTTCAAAACTTAAAAACATCAAAAGGCAGTGTAGTTTAGAGGTAGAATGCAAATGGGTTCAATCCCCAATATCTTATCTTCTCTCTCTCTCTCTCTCTCTCTCTCACACACACACAGAGAGAGAGAGAGAGAGAGAGAGAGAGAGAGAGAGAGAGAGAGAGAGAGAGAGGGATAGAAGGTGAAGAAAACACAGTAAGATATTTTGAGAGGGAGAGACCACACAGTCACATAACTTTTAATGTGGTATACTGTTATTTATTCTATCTTATTATTAGTTACTATTGATAACCTTCTACTATTCCTAATTTATAAATTAAACTTTATCATATGTATGTATAGTACAAAAATAGTTATATAAAGGGTTTGGTACTATCTGTGATTTCAGGCATCTGCTGGGGCATTGGGGGTTCCTCAAGAACCCCTGGGGGTGGGGGGCCTACTGCATACAAACAGTCACTGTCATGCACCTGGGATGAGGGTCAACATTAGACCAGTGTAGACCAAAACAATAAGATGCCACTTCACACCCATGAGGATGACTGTTAGAAAACAACGACTGTTATGAGGACACCTGACCCCTGTGCACTGCTGACGGTAACATAAAGTGCTTCAGCTGCTATGGAGAAGAGTCTGAACAGAATGACTGTAGGATCCAGCAATTCCACTGTTGGATATAAAACTGAAGCATGTAAAGCTGGGACTCAGACAAATATCAGCAAACCAGTGCTCACAGCAGCGCCAGTCACAGGAGCCCACAGGTAGAAATAACCCAAATACTATCCACCAACAAATGAACGGAGGAGTAAAATGTGATAGAAACATTCTGCAGAGTGTCATTCAACCTTACAAAGGATATTCAGTGGAACATCCTTCAACCTTCTGACACATATTGTAACGCTGAACATGGAGAACATCATGCTGAGTGAAAGAAATCAGGCACAAAAAGACAACTTTGGTTCCACCTGTATGAGATTACTGGACAGTCAAGAAGGAACAGGGTTACCAGTGGCTGGGGGATGAGGAGGCACTATTTCATGAATGCAGGCTTTCAATTCAAGTCTAAAGACAGAAGTGGTGCAGGGACTCCTCCAAGAATACTGCAGAGGTGTTGCATCTTCATCCCAACTGTGGATGCAGGGGCGTATGAAACTGTCAAAACTTACCCAATTATACAGACTCATTTAATTGTATAAAATTATTAATCAATAAAGTTGAAGAGGGGGAAAAAGACACCAGCAGATTAGCACGAATGCAAGAATATGATTTATGCCTCTCCTGCTGCTTCGCCACTCACCTCACCAAGCCTACTCGTTTTCTTTTCCACAGGAAGCAGGAGGAAAAGGGAGTGAAGAGGAGAAAAATCCACCCATTTAGTGGCTAGCAGGGAACATCAATCTCATCTGTAACTCCAGTAGCCCTCAGCATTGCCGATTTATGGACGAGAGTGCTCGAGCCTGACACTGTGGTGTGACTAGTCACTGTCACACTGAGAGCACATGATAAAGTGCCATTGCTACCATTGTCTGTTTTGAAGTCTTCACAGGGGTTCACAGCTAAAACTCTTCCTAACTGTGATTTTCCCACACCTAAATACACAAAGGGAAATAGTGACAGAAAAAGCCCTGAGCATTGTGTTTAATCAGACAAAATAGAGCATGCAAGAGACAGCAATTCCCTTCACTCTGAAGGACCTCTTGCAAAATGTTCCTCAAACTCTTGTCTTTGGAAATTTCTCCTTACTTCACTCAACAGTTGAGAGTAGAGAATAAGAATACAAGTTCCTGTCTGGTATGGTGGCACACGCCTGTAATCCCAGTACTTGGAAGGTTGAGATAGAAGAATCACAGGTTCAAGGCCAGCCTTAGCAACTTAGCAAGACTGTCATCAACCTAGGGAAACCCTGTCTCAAAAAAAAATAAAAATAAAAATAAAATAGAACTGAGGGTGTAGCTCAAAAGTAGAATGCCCCTGGATTCAACCCCCAGTATGTACATACATATGTACGCATGTATCTATATATGTACATATATATATATATATGTATGTATATAATCTCTCCCTTCCCCCCTCCTCTCTCTCAGATCTCTCTCTCTCTCACACACACACACACACACACACACACACGCACACACACACACACGTTCCAAACCCTGTTGCTGGATATGATCTGAGCTCTTGTTACTTGTTTTCTCAACTGCAAAATTGAGATTACAGCTGTATCCACCACAAAGGGCTTTTGTGATTGAAAAGAATTACATACGTATGTGAAGGACTTAACATAGCATGAGGGGTATAAAAAAACTCTCAATAAATATCACCTCCTGTTCTCCATAAACTCCATCTGTAAGAACCAGGTGCAAATGTGTAGCGTCACAGGCCAAATATGAAAAAGAGAAAGTGAGTTTCTTAGGTAGTTGCACTCATTAATGTTTTCCTTCCTCCCTACCTCCCATCCTCTCTCCCAAATGTATCACTGTTCCTCACATATAGTTTTGCATTAGAAATGTATCATGGATACAGATGGCAAATATGTGAATGAAAAGATGTTCCATCCCATATGTCAAGCAGATACCACCTTGTGCCTGTTAGAATGGGCAAAGTCTAGGACACTGACAACACCAAGTGCTGGTGAGGAAGGAGGGAGACAGGAACTCTAATGCACTGCAAGTATGGATGCAAAGTGACTCAAACACTCTGGAAGACAGCTGGGCAGCTTTGACAAAGCTAAGCACACTTTTCCATGTCATTGGCAATCTCACTCCTTGCTATTTGCCTCAAGAAGCTGAAAACTAATTTCTACACAAAAATTTGCATGTGGATGTTTATGGTGGCTTCATTCCTGATTGCCAAAACTTAGAGGCAACCAACGTGCCCTTCAGAAAGTGAAAGAACAAACATGATACATTCAGACAAGGTGGTGTCACTCAGCACTGAGAAGAAATGAGCTGTCATGCCATGAAAAGACATGAAGGAACTTTAACTGCACATTAGTAAGTGAAAGAGGCCAACCTACAAAGGCTGCACACAAACTGTATAATGCCAATCAGATGATATTCTGGAAAAGACAAACTATGGAGACAACAAAAAGATTGGTACTTGCCAGGGATGACACGGGGAGGAGAGATGAGGAGGTGAACATGGAGAACTTTTAGAGTAGACAAACTGCTCCGTATGAAACTATAATAGTGGATATTTGTCAATATAAATCTGCCAAAACACATAGAATACACAACACCAAGAGTGAACCCCAAGGTGTACTATGGACTTTGGATGATAATGGTGGGTCACCAACAGCAACACATGTACCAGCTGATAGTGGGGGGAAGACACACTATCAGAGTGGGGAGAAATATATGGCATATCTCTATATCTGCTTTTAAATTTTGCTATGCACCTAAGATCTTTCCACAAAATAGTCTTTAGGAAATGTATATGATGAAAATATGAAGGATGGAAGTAAATCCCAGGCAGTAACTAACTCAAGGCAGTGCTTATCTTGTGAAATAATCAAGGACCCATTTGGCTTTGGCAGAATTTGGTCTTTTCCCTGCCTTTCTCTTCCTAGGGAATAAAAAATGTACACTTTCTCAAATGCTTGAGAGATTCCCTTCGAAAAGCCAAAATGAAGAAGATTGCACAAGCCTTCTGATATCCAAATATAATAGCTGTAGGGTCAGAGAAACACACTTTGCTGTTCCACAGAAGTTAATGGTAAAAGCTCAGAAAAGCAAAGCCATCACCATTAACATCACCATTATCACCTTCATCATCATCAGCAGCAGCAGAATCATCACCACCACCATTGCCATCATGATCATCACCATGAGCATCATCACCACCATCACCACTGTGGCCATCATCATCACCATCATTACCACACCATCATCACCATCATGATGATCACCATCATCATCAATCATCACCACCACCACCACCATCACTATTATCATCACTGTCATCATTATTATTTGGTTCTGGGATTCCAAACCGAGGAGTCTCCTACAAGCTACATCCCCCATCCCCTTTTACTTTGAAACAGGGTCTCACTAAGTTGCTGAGGCTACCCTCAAACATTTGTTTTTTTTAAAAATATCATATATCTGAAGAGATGCCAAATAGAAATGTTACACTTTGGAAAGCTGATTAAAGAGTTCTGTACATTTTCATGAGAAAAATGACATGGTATTCCCAAAGTAGCAAATATTTTTCTTCACATCTGGAGATTTAAAAAAAGACAGAAAAAGCAGTAAAGAGACAAATGGCCTCTTGTTTAATTTTTAACACATTTTTATAGTTCTTCAGTCATTTCTAAGATAATTTCACCTTCAGGCATTTCTATTGAAAAATTTTTAGTTGCCTTTACTTTTTTTTTTTTTTTTCCATTTGCAGAATGAATCCTAGATTTCAGAAACAGACATCCAGGATCCGCTCTTTCTTTCTGGCATTCTGCTGTCAGTCACTTGTACATATTGCTTCTGGGAATTCCAATTGGCTTAGTGTATACTTAGGCTCTTTTTCATTCCTAACTGAATCCTAATTTTATTGAGGTGCTCAGCTTTATTAGAATTAGAAACTCCTTTAAATTCTAAATGGTGAAATAACAGATGAAGAGAGTTGCAGCAAGATGTGAATGGGGTGGAGGGTACCATGAGTATTTTAGCAAACACAGATCAATGGGAAAATGTGCAGGTCAAATGTGTGGTATGGTAATTCCCATGGAGTCCAATAAGATCATAAAAAGCACTAATGTAGCCGGGCGTGGTGGCGCACGCTTGTAATCCCAGCATTCGGGAGGCTGAGACTGGAGGATCCGGGTTCGCGGCCAGCCTCAACTACCTAGTGAGGCACTCCACAACTTAGTGAGACTCGGTTTCAAAATAAAGAATAAAAAATAGGGCTGGGGGTATAGCTTGGAGGTAGAATGCCCCTGAGTTCAATCCCCAGTACCGCAAAAAAAAAAAAAAGCACTAATGTTTACTCAGGCATAGTGGTACATACCTGTAATCTCAGATGCTCGAGAAACTGGAGAAAGAGGATTACAAATTTAAGGCCATCTGGGCAGTGAAGTAAGACCCTACCTTGTCGGGGGCCTAGCCTGGCCAGCTGGACCTTGCCTCTAGATGGCGCCTGGTAAAGTGCCAGAAGCAGCTACAGGTGGGCTGTGCCACGCCAGAGCGCATGCACCAGCACACCCGACTCGTGGCCGGCCAGGTGAGAGCTGTATGAGACACCTCGTGGCTTAGGCCCGGCGCAGCTATAAAAAGCCTCCATCTTTC